>JAMAMT010000103.1:0-89274 GCA_023630325.1 Syncephalastrum sp. PYS2702
TCTACCGTAGGTATGTAGAAAGTGCACTTCAGTCGGACGACCAACTGACTTTAGAATGAATCTCGATAGGCTAGTTTTTGATTATATGAAAAGACAAATCCTGAACTTGTCCTATACTTCTTGTTGAAGTATTATTTGCTAACATAATGCGACCATGATGAACTGCTGCGAAAAGTAAATCTTTATTGTTGGCGAAGCTGCTATCTATATGCGATTTGTTTGCTCCTGTGTCAATCAAGGCGCGGATGCGCTGATTCTGTATGATGATGGGCAAAATAATAGAGGATCCATTAAACGCATTATCTTTTGATTTGCGATGGAGTATATTATCTCGTGCGGAGCTGCTTATAAGCTCGTTCGCGTCGATGTCCACCATGTGCTCGGTAGTGATCGTCATACTATTCCTTATCTTCTTTTGCTCCAGGTACTTTCGTTTGGGTGCTGCGGTACTTTGCAGAAGCGACAGGGAATCGTGGTCACGCCCTTCTGGCGAAGAGCAACTGGAGTGGGCCTCGTTGTACGTGTCGGAGGCAAATAGCTATGCGGTTGCGTAGCATGACTTTGCATGTTCCCAAATCATTGAGATCGTCAAAAGGTCACTCATACCACCAACGATATTAGCATCTTCTTTGACAACCGGTAACATACATAGCACAAGGAAGGGCGGTTAAGGCTTCCTGGTATTGAATCGTTCTTGACCACGTTTACAGCATAGGATAGGATGTGCGCCATCGATGTAAAACTGGGCGCTAATGAATGTGTATGTATTGGAGATGCATTTGACATCAATGACCGAGGAATTCGGGGCGTAGCTATTTGGCCATGCTTCAGAAATTGTTTACATATATATATATATATATATCATGACAGCAATGTAGTTTCTTCTTGATGCGGACGAAGCGTTATTTACAAGGTCCTAGTCTTCCTGGACGGATGGAGGGAGGATCTTGGTGCCTGAACTTGGATTCTATAGATCTAAAGTGTCAACAGCGTCAAACCTGACTTTTTTAGCAGACTACAGTGTACAGTAGCCGCGCGGATAAGTTATACGCTCGGGAAATCAAAAAAGATAACTAAGGCCAGAATATAACCTATCTGGGCGTAGCTGTGCGGGTGAATCACACCTCGAGAGACTGGAAAAAAAAATAACTTAGGCCGGAATATAACTTATCTGGGTATAACTTATCCGCGCGGCTACTGTACTTGCCTTGGGTTTCGGGGTATAAACAAGTTGGACGCATGTTGTTGCTGGCCGCTGCCTTTGGGCGTGCCAAACTTGGCTCTGTACTCTTGTAGGTTCATCTTTTTACGTGGAGGCGGGCGCGGCCCTGTCTCGGACACGATGGCGGCCGGAGGACGTGGCGGCTGCTGTGGCCGCGGCGGGAATGTTGACGAGCCCTGCGTAGGTGCCGTCGGAGGTCTGGCGCTCGGAGACTTGACGCTCGCGGACGAAGCGGAGGGAGGCAGAGGCTTACTCTTCAAGATGGCCTGGACGCTTGCCAAAGCCTCTTCTTCGCGCTTGACACGTGCATGTGGGCTGTGCCGTGGCTCGGTCCGGGGACGAGATGTCGGTCGTGATGCTGGACGCGGTGGCTCGTCCTCGAAGCGACGCTCGGGTGATCGAATATTCACCGCATAACTTTCTCCCCCTATTCCCGTCGCCTGAAGTTCAGCAAATTGTGAGCGAGGCATCCCTCAGCGGGTCATCTGATACTGCATCAACCCGTGCATGCAGCACAGTGTCAAGCCGCTCATAGACAAATTTTGCCACGGCGGCCGTGCAGTCCCAAAATCTCACTACAACTTCTAGCCCACGGACAGCGCTTCTACTCGGGGCCCACGTAAAGGCAATCACGGATGATATTGGAGCGCTGCTAAACTTATTGTTAGAAATGCGGTGGCAATATTCAAAGAGGGTTAGCACCAAATATCGACTAGCATTTGCTCTACGAATGTCACTCTTATAAAAGATATGGAAAAGAGGGGACATTCGGTGCCTGAGAGTTCCGATTTTGTAAAAATACCGCTGCTCCGCAGTATTAGGATAGGCGCAATACTCTGACGAACCCTTTGGAAGTTCCTCCACGGAAGATGCTTGAGCTCAAGAGGTATGACAAAACCGACACCGACGACTTCTTCGGCATCAGCTTCCGTAACAGCCGACAAGACTGTATGGGTTGACTGCTGTGTTTGGGAAAGAGCCCGAAGCATCGGTTTCACGTCCTTCCAGGAACGCGGAGAGGGTGGACGTCCCTCACGCCCAGCGCTTTCAATAATCTCGCGGCCTGTCGCTGTGCGCTCTTCCCGGCCTCATAAGCCCTTTCTGCTTATCTTCAAAATATTCACATGTGAACATGTTGGGAAGGTTCGTTCAGATTAAGCCAAGTACGTCATTCCCGTATAGTTGAAAGGAAAATCTGACAGTCGGTGTATGAACAATAGGACTTGTTCATGCGCCTTTTGTCTTGAGGTATTGGGTGGACTTCTTTCTTCCGTTGTAACAGTAAGCTATTCTTATCCTGATAAAAGTGTATACACCATATTCACACCTGTCTATGAGATACTGATAAGGCGTGTCAGCAGTTTTTTCGTTTGTGTAAGCTATTGCTTTGTGGGAAATTTATTCTTTCACACCAAGGGGAAAGAAAAAAATGTGAGGGGTTCTGTCTCTTGTCATCCTTCTTTGTCAGCCAGTCAATGATGCGGAGCAGCCTTGTTGCAATCGTGTGGTAACCATGCGACCTTCCGCTTTGGTTGTGCTCTGTCCTCATTGTAATAGAGGATATGTGCGTGTGGTTGTGCGTGTTTGTTCGATCTCTGCCTGGTCGGATCTCCATTCTGGGGAAAAGTCAACCATCAGGGAGCGACCTTACCCGAATTGATGCATCTCGGAGTCTTTTTTTTTTTTTTTACTTTGCGTATATCACGAGGTGTGGGGCCAGTATAATAAGAAAAAACCTACAGAAATGAACCAACCGGCTGAAAAGAATTCCGTGGACCCAAACAAGCAACGCATCAGGATGAGGGATAGGACAGGCGGACCAGATCATGATACCGAACCCGGTGAATGACGAGTGGGTGCAGAGCACCGGTCGCAATGACGGAAGGGCCTGTCGCCCGGTGGTCGATTGTAGATACGAGCGTCGCACCTGCTTTATTTACAGGTATCCACCTTTATTTTTTTCTGGAACAGGGCAAAGCACCGTCATTTCCCACAATGTTTTTGTGTATCTGTTGACATTCGTCGCCATAACTGAAGGACTGCGTCATGGTGCCCATATTTGACCATTTGACCCCGTGGTTTTCCACTTCTCCTTATGCTCCCCCCAAGAAATACGCAACCAGCGTTTACCCCCACTTATATCTCTTCTTCCCAAAGCACAGCAGCAAAAGAGAGCGCATACACACACTGTGCTTGCACCCCCCATAAATCTCCTGGTTGCCTCTTCTTATCTGGCCTTTCCGAAATCGGCAACAATCCCTATTTTCTTGGTCTCTCTTTATCAAGGCCGCCTTGAGTATATAAAAGCAACCACTCCGCCCCTCCTCCCCCAACTCTAAAAAAATTAAAACGAGTATGGCCACCTTTGCCACGACGCCTGTTTCCAGCATACCGTCCTCTAAGCAGCCACGAGACATCATGCACCGACGTCGGGCTCGTCAGCTTGCTACGTGTGTCCCCACACCTTACGGCACCATTCCCAAGCGTCGACAACGACGACAAAAACCTGGCTCTCCACCGTCTACCTCCAAAGTAAGTACCCGGACTGCGCTTGTTCATTGTTTCTGGTTTTCTTTTTGTTTGCGGGGAGGTACATGTGTTTATATATCAAAAGTCCTTTTCATTAATCATCGGCCAGATGCCAACACGGCGTCTGCCGCTTGATTGCGCGTTTAATTCCTCATTTTGCTCCTTTTGTTCAATAAAAATGTCGGATATGTGTGTGTGTGAGTGTGTATATGAATATGTGTGCGTGGCAAGATCATCTCAAACAAAGCAACTTTATCGATGAAACGTGAAACTAACTTGCCTTCTTTTGGTGCAGTCCTCCTCTTCAGAATCGATGGCCAAGAAGCATTCACCACCGTCGCCAGTCCATATGAATCCATTCCTCGACTCGTCACCGTCCTTCTTTGAGGTCCTGCTCCATCGCGTGCTTTCCTCAATGGCTGGCAAAAATGCGAACGAGGAAGTTGTAGTCGGCTTCATGCCGCCGCCTTCGGCCACCGACGCAGTGACACTCCAACTTGATATCACGAGTGACCCGGCACTCAACGATGCAGATACATGCAGCTGTCTCGACGACTCGTCTTCTTCCTCCTCCTCCTCCTCCTCATCTTCCTCCTCCGAATCCAGCACCTTCTCGTCTGCTTTAGTGACTTCACCTAGTAATTGTTCCTCCAGTACGCTGCCTTCGTCCAGTGTCTCCTCCACGCCTACCACAAGCAACGCCATACCCGCGTCATCTGTATCGTGTGTACCTCCAACTGTGCCTGTATGCTCGTCGTCAGCTGCTGCGCACACTCCGACCCGCAGTGCGCTGTCGGATCTCCTTTGTGACCACTATGTCCAATCCACCACCCAGCAAAGCACGACGTCCTCTTCCAGCGACGAGCCATTACCGGACGTGCCGCTCGAAACGTTTCGGATCTTTGAAGCGCCGTCCCCGGACGACGACGAGCAATGGTTCATGTGGCAGAGCCCGGACAACTGGACGCCGGTGCACCCCAAAGAGGAAGCCAAACCTACTACTACTACCACTACCACTACTACCACTACTACCACTACAAGTGCGGCTACTAGTACCCTTATGGAGCCTGCTAAGCAGCAAAAGAAGGAAGAGAGCGTGCCACGGCCCCGCGACCGACGTGTCAACGGGTCGCATCTCCGCATGATCGTTGCCGAGGCAAACATGATGCGCGCACAAAAAATCGTGGGTCCTCTGCGACCCCGTGGATACCTCCCCAAGCGGTCGGATGCATTTGTACCGCGCCGACCTTCTCGTCTGCGTGCAACAATAAACAGCATTTAATATAAAACCTTGTTCCAATGACGTTATCTCCATATGCGTGTGTGCGTGTATGTGTACGTGTGTATATGTGTGTACAAGCGCCCGCTCTCTTTTTTTTATTATTATTTTCAAAAAGATCGAGCCATAGCGAGTGTTTTTGTGAGTGTGAGTGTGAATATACTGTGCGTGTGGTGTGGAGTGAGGTGAGAGAGCGCGTGCTGCAGAATGTATACGAGAGCGAGAGAACAGAGGAGGGGGGGGGGGAATCGGATTCTAAGTGGTGCCGGGGAAGACGCTGCCAGCAGCGGGCGAAGGCTGCTGCTGCTGCTGCTGAGGCTGCTGAGGGCCACCGAGAGAGCCCGAAGTCATCATCTGTATCACAAGAGCATACGCGCATGAGAGACTGTTTCTTCTTCGTCTTTTTGTGAATGTTGGCATTATGATAAATTACCTGCGCAGTGCTCTGCTGCTGCATGGCTTCCTTTTCGTAAGCAACGAGAGCCTGCTCCTTCTCAATCTCGAGGGCGAGCGGCAATACGAGGAGGAGCATCGAGGTGGTGAGGACCCAGGCGCTCTTGCCGACGAAGGTCACGCCGGTCTTGCCCCACGAGGTGACCGAAGAGAAGCCGGACGAGAGACGGTTACGGTGCTTAAGAGGAATGATGTCCTTCAGAGCAGCAATGCGCTCCAGCAAGGATTCGTCCTCGTCGTCAAACTCGTCGTCCGAGAAGTCCGAGTAGTTGTCGTCGCCGTCGTCGGACAAGACTTCCTCGTCGACGCGGTCGAACTGATCGGCTGAGACTTCTTCCAACTTGACCATTGTGTATGATAAACTATGTACAGGAAAAAAGGTTGCAGCCTTCGCTTCCCACCGGCGTGAGCAAAAAATGCCCTTGCCAATTTCTCCAATGTGACCGCTCAACCTTCGCCCTATTGCAAGCCACCCTCCGCCTTCTCTCTCGCTCTCCCTCTCTCTATACGCCTCTTGGTATAGCACTAATGAACGTGCATTTTTGTTTTTTATTACAACGTCAACGGCTATCTGTACTAATGTCTGCTTCTATCCATTTCTACGTTGTTCATGGTGGCTTCCTTTTCAATTTTTTTTTATTTTTGAGTAATCAGCAAAAAATAAGTAATTCAAGGGTGGAAAAAATGGACTTCCCCGTGATTGACTATAAATATAGAAAATCTTAAACACCTGTCAATTTCGTTGCTTGTGATACAATGACGCGACAAGACGTAAATTATGAAGTGGTATTAGCAAAATACAGATTACCGTTGCTTCCATGTCGATTATCTACCATGGGGCATTGTTGTCATATGCTAAATAAACGTCCAAGATGTGTCGGCGACTCAAACGATGGTTGTCTGGTCAGGAGTCCGCTTTGGAACGTTAGACAGGATCTTCCAACGCATATTGACTCATACTTTTTTTGAACCTTCGATCTCCGCGATATATAAAAGTTTCTACCTTTTCGCCTTCTTCGATTTCTTTCTTATTACTGCCCGCTTATCCCCAACTCTGACACAGCCATGGGTTCTCTTACTGCTCTTAACGAACTCGACGACAAGCGCATCAAGTGCATTAAGCCGTTGATCCCTCCTCAGATCCTCATGGAGGACATTCCTCTGACTCTTAAGGCCGCACAGACCATTGTCGAAGGCCGTCAGCAGGCCGAGGCTGTGATCAAGGGTCAGGACGATCGTCTTCTCGTCGTCGTCGGTCCTTGCTCGATCCACGACGTTAAGGCTGCCAAAGAATATGGTAAATATCAAAGGAAGAAGAAGAAAGAGAGAAAAAGGTGGCTGATCAGCACGCATCTAATCGATCTTTTATCTCTTTTTGTTTTCCAATTTGATTAGCCACGCGCTTGGCTGAATACCGCGACCAGGCCAAGGACGACCTGCTGATTGTGATGCGCGTCTACTTTGAGAAGCCCCGTACGACGGTGGGCTGGAAGGGTCTGATCAACGACCCCCAGCTGAACAACAGCTACGAGATCAACAAGGGCCTGCGCACCGCCCGTCAGCTGCTGCTCGATATCAACGAGATGGGCATCCCCACCGGCTGCGAGTTCCTCGACACGATCTCGCCCCAATACACCGGCGACCTGGTCTCCTGGGGCGCCATCGGTGCCCGCACCACCGAGTCGCAGGTCCACCGTGAGCTGGCCTCCGGTCTCTCCTGCCCCGTCGGCTTCAAGAACGGCACCGACGGCGGCATCACCGTCGCCCTCGACGCCATCAAGGCCGCCAGCAACGGTCACCATTTCCTGTCCGTCACCAAGCAGGGCCTGTCCGCCATTGTCCAGACCGGTGGTAACGACGCCTGCCACGTCATTCTTCGCGGTGGCAAGGGCGGCCCCAACTACGACGCCGAGTCGGTCAGCAAGACCGTCGAGGCCCTCAACAAGGCCAAGACGCCTGCCTTTGTCATGATCGACTGCAGCCACGGCAACAGCAGCAAAGACCACAACCGCCAGCCCATCGTCGCGGCTGACATTGCCAAGCAGCTCGGCCAGCCCAAGGTCACCGGCGATAACATCACCGGTGTCATGATCGAGTCCCACCTCGTCGAGGGCCGCCAAGATATCCCCAGTGAAGGTCCCCACCGTCTTGTCTACGGCAAATCCATCACCGACGCTTGCATTGACTGGGAGACTACCGTCAAGACCCTGGATGTCCTGCGTGAAGGTGTCCGTGCCCGTCGTGCCGCCCGCCAAGCTTAAACCTCTCTTCTCATTACATCCCTCTTCACGCTCAAGACAAAAAAGTACCCTATGCATTTTTAATTGTTTAAAAAATGTGCCTGTTCATATCATTTCGTATATAGATATATGTATATATGTATATCAATCCATTATGTTCTGGTGCGTGTGTGCCTGTGTATGTGTGTGTGTGGAGATTGATATACCTAGGTGGGGGTGTCCATTAGACCCAGCTTAAAGGTGCCCACAATCGCACCCAGCTGGAGCTTTTCACTCGCGCCTTCGGCTAAGCGATACCTGATGGAAACCCCAGTCAGCCCAAGGAAATACAATTCAATCCGTTTTGTTACTTACTCAATGTCGGCCAAGCTGTCGTAGATACGAATGCGCATGTCGTCAGGAATGCCAATGTCTTGACAGTGCTGATACACTTCTGTAAGGATGTCCTGGACGGCTAGACCGGCATCGCGCTGCAGTCTCTCAATGTTGGAAAGAGCAGTGCTGAAATCTTGGTTATTCAGCCAGTCTATTATACGCTGGATGTCCTCAGGTTGAGGATGGCCCGTACAGTTGTAGATGGCAGCTTCGTCGACACGATCGTAGGCGGCATGACAGGCTTGCAGGATATTGAGAGCGCGGCGCATATCGCCCTTGGACAGGGTCAAGAGGGCTTGTTTGCCTCCAGACGTGATGTTCACACTGTTCCGCTGGGATGAGTGCATGAAGAGGGTCTTCATGTTGAAGCCTACCTTTCGTTATGAATGATATAATCCAACCGCTTGTCGACCTGTTCCAGCTCGAGAGGCGAGAAGCGGAAACGTGTGCAGCGAGATTGAATGGCAGGTATGATTTTACTGACGTAGTTGCAAATGATGCAGAACCGTACGTTCTTTGTGTATTTCTCGATCACTGCCTCCTGTTCAGTCATTGTTTCATGTGGCGTGTGTCTTGGTATTACCTCGGCGCAAGGCTGCCTGGGCAGCTGTGGTCATGGAGTCAGCCTCATCAAGGATAATGAGCTTAAAACCCGTGCTATAACAAATCATCACTGTGAGCCTGATTTGATGGTTCCTTCTGTGTCACGTGTGCCGTACCTCCAGATGGTACGCATACTGGCAAAGTTCTTGATCTGCTCACGCACGACATCAATACCACGATCGTCTGAGGCATTCAACTACGGAGGTGGATGAGTGACTCGACAGAGATAGACAAAGCGAGGCTACCTCGAGAATCATGGACTTGAACTTTTCACCATAGATTTTGCGAGCGCAGGCAAGGATCGTCGACGTCTTACCCGTGCCTGGTGGACCATAGAACAAAAGATGTGGAAGACGCCCGGCATCGATGAACATTTCAACTGAATAAATAGAGACATGAGCATTACGTTCACTGACAAGAAACAAGAAAGGGCGACTCAACTCGTTGAGGTAATATCTTCATGTGAGACGAGATCGTCGAGGGTCTTTGGCCGGTACTTTTCGACCCTATATATAAAAGTTGTCAACCATAGGTGGCCCAGTCAGGTGAAGACGTGGAAAGTATACCAAGGAAGATTGTCTGTTTTTTGGTCTTTTTTGGGTGCTTTTCCTTTGCCTTTGTCTTTGGAAATGTCCATGGCGCTCATGCTTGCGGTTATTGTGAAGCTGTCTGTCAGTGAAAGAAGGCATCTGTTTCGCGTCGCGTCACGCGAAATTTTATGGGGCGCGTTTTTCCAGGCGCGCTTATTTCTCTGACCCACTGCCACGGTATTTCGTGGTTTATCAAGCCATTCGACAAGACCATGCACGGGATATGTCCAGACAGTAACGTGCCCCTCTTCTTCCAACAACAACAATGACTGAAACACGTGCTGTATATTGGTTTAATAATCAAGCTCATGTAAGGAAATACCATGAATTGCATGCGTGCGTGGGCAACCTTGCACTAAGTCAAAAAATGGATATCATTTTTCTTTATGTCCTATAACGCCCGAGTAGACCAAGAAGGCCACGATTCTCTATTAGGAGCTTATGTCCTTAATAAAGAAAGAACAACGACGCGGGGGGAAAGAAAGAGGACAACAACGAATGCATCCATAAAAGGTCCGAATTCATTTTTGTGGCTTTAGATACCTGCTTTACTGCTTTACTGCTCAAGACACAGGAATGAGCACGTTGGCTGGTACCGGTGGCCTCGCATCGGTAAGCGTGCTCCACCGTTTGCTCAAGGAGAAGCATGACAAGCCGGGCGACGTCGATGCCGAGAGCCTGTTTTACAACAAGACTTTGGAATACCTCATGTCCGGTCAAGCCAACCCGCACTGGTGGTGCTCCGAAGATCTGCGCCTCATTGTCCTCGAGACCCTCTGGCTGTTCTCTTTACCCCCGCACGAAAGCATCGATCGCTACAAGCAGTCCCTCGCAGAGCAGCTCAATACGTGTTCGGCCTGCATTCAAAAGTTCTACAAGTCCAAGGGCACCCTTCGGCAGAGGTAAGAACGCTTTCTGCTTTTAGGTGCGCAGCATTCAAGATAATGAAATTGAAAATTCGCACAGATACCAAAAGGTGCATGATCCGACCGTCCTCGACGACTTTTTCGGCAAGCTCGACACTTTCAACACACAGCGTGTTCTCGCCTTGCTCCAGAAGACCATCGATGCCCCGCGCTTGGTCATGAACGAAGCCATAAAGGGCATCGTCACGAGCGTCACCCTCGACCGCCGGATCATGCGCGACGCTCTGTGCGACCGCGCCGTCTGTCAGCTCTTTGACAAGATGCAGATCAGTGCGGCCTTCCCCACCGTGTCCGCTGACTGCATTCCCGGCCTCGTCTTTTTCTCCTTCCACCACCATCGCATCCTCCGCATGTGGGCCCGCAAAATGCTCAACACCTTCCAGAAAGACCACGTCGTGCTGGGGGAACTTGACGACGAATTGCGTCTGTTGCCTAGACGTATCGCTGGTGATCTCCATGACGACAAGATGGTCAATGATATGGTCGAACGCTGGAAGGCCTTCCATCTCGCTCTGAAACTGCTGCCAGCCGAGCTTGTGCCGTCCCTCTTTTCCGATGCCAGTGTCTCTCCTCCTAGCATTATCACGAAGCAATTGACGCTTACCACCGTGCCATGGCTCACCGAGATCCTCCGCACCTTACCCGTCCTGCTCGAACGACTCGGTGAATCCTTTTGGGCCCAGGAGTACACGGACGACATCTACGAGGCCTTCTTGAACCGAATCTTGAAGCATTCGTGTTTCCTCGAAGCTTGCAAAATCGCCCGTGCCGACGTATGCAGCACTATCCAACTCCGGGACGGCTCGCCTTATCCCCCGGACAAGCTCGCTGTGCGCATTAAAGATACCCTGGAATGGACCTTTCCCCTTTGGAAGTCCCTCCCATCCAGCGCGCCCAAAGCCCGCTTCCTCAACAAATGCCTGGATACGCTGCTCGGTTACTTTCAGCTCGATCACTGGTCACTCATGGGCAAAGCGACCGCGGCTGGCCTCGGGTGCGAGATCTTACTCGCCACGCCCGAGATGCCGGACCTCAGACAAGACTATATCAAGAGCCTTTTGACTTTTGCTTGCATGCACCCCAGCCAGCTGCCCCTGCCGCTCCAAGAGACACCTGCGCTGGCCGTACGCGTTTTGGAGGTCGTTTTACCTCGCGCGGCGTCGAAACTGCAAGCCGACGTGCTCCTGGCCGTGAGCCAGACTCAGCCCGCTCAAAAGCCATCTGTCGCCAGCGTATTTTGGCACATCCTCGCCGAAACGTGCAAGAACCACACCCTCACCAGCCAGTGCAGCATGTCGGTGCTCCGAGCCTATTCCCAGATCGCGACGGTCGACGTTCCTGCGCTGGATAATGCGGTTCAGACACCCCTCATGCAAGACATTGAGCTCCTCCGCGAGTCCGCCCAAGCCGCGCTCAAGTCTGCCCTCTCCGAGAGCTGGGACGAGCGACACAAGGCCGTCTTTGATACCGACACTTTACGTGCCGTATTGCAACTCCTCACGTCGCCTCACGCGGGCATGCAAGCCGCTGCCAAGCAGCTCATCACACCGCCCGGCGCACGATTCGGCGATAATATTTTTGTCCACTTATTCAACGAGTCGATGCTCGCCGCGTTTGAGGGATTCATTGCCGTGCTTTCGGACTTCAATACGATATCGATACCCATCACGTCGCTCGACGTCTTCCAGTTTGTCGAGCCCCTCTCGCGCCGTCTCCTGGACGTGACAGATTATATCGCCAGCACTCGCGAACAGAAACTGAGACGCTTGGTCGTGAACGATGCAGCCGAGACCGACGCGTTTGTTGTCCGCCGCTTTTGGGACGAGGTCTGGCGCACGATGAATCTCATGTTCAGCTACGGCCTCAAATGGGCCGAGACGCACAAGCCAAAACAAGTGGTCAAGTCCATGATCGAGGTCATGTCCGTCGCGCTCCAGGTTGTCCAGATCCACCCTGTCCTCGAAAAGCTCCTCGACGACGATGCATCGGATAATCCGATCGACGGTGGCCTGAGCTTTGTCCAAATGAACGAGTCTGTCGATTCCTTGTCGCACTGGGCGTACGTGACCCGCACTGACCTCCTCGAGAAGCTGGTGCCGTTGACGACCATGATCCTGCAGCAGCTCCAAAGCCAGCGCCTGAAGATCTCGCTCGAGGCCTACGACCGACTCATGACCGCCGCCACAGGCAGCAACACGACGCGCTTAAGCGAGAGCGAAAAGGAGGAGCTCTTCATTGCGCTCAGCGCGCACGAGCCGAACAATGCTATCTTTGTCGATGACTTTGACGATGACGACATTGCTTGGGACGACGTGCCGATGCCCGAGGCACTTCCGCAGATCGCTCCTGACACTGGTGCGACCGGTATCACATCCACATCTGCTGCCGAATTCGCCGCCATGATTGACGCGCCCGACGAGTTTGATGTGCCCGGTTTTGAGGACCTGGACTTGTCAGGTGTCACAGACGACTGGTTGGAAGGCAAGACTCAGAGCACAAACGACATGCAGGTCGACTCTCCGCCCCCTGCGCAACCCAGCGTGGCGGATCAGGCCAAGACGATCCAGGCGGGAAAGCCTTTCACGGCGGCCGTCTCAAAACCATCCGCACCCGCACATGTCTTTCCACCGGGCACGGTGCGGCCATCGCGCGTGGCCCCGCCCGGCTTTACGCCCAACTCGCGTGCCGTCCGTCCGCCCGCCTATGCCGTTACCAGTACCGGCCGCAGGCTCAAGCAGCCCCCCATGGGCTTCTCTAACAAGATGCGGAACCTGCGCGAAGAATTTCGCGCCGAGCGGCGTCTCGCGGAGGCCTCGCGTCCACCCTCGGCCCGCCGACGCGTCGCGAGCAGCGACTCGGGTTCCTCGTCCGAGAGTTCGTCGTCAGATGAAGAAGACGGCGCCAAGCGCGGTCTGCTGTCCCTCGTCGAAGATACGCCCACGACCCTGCCCGCGGAAAAGCCGAAACGGTCCACGATCCTCATCGACACGCCGGCCACGTCGCTGTATTTCCAGAAGCGCCAGAAATTGCAAGAAGCAACGATGCAACGCCGCAAGATCAGGCCATCTGTCCACCCGTTCCTGAAGACCCTCCTCGACTGGGATATCCTCAAGGGCGGCGAGATCCCGCCCAAGTCATGGATGAGCCGGTACCGTACCCTTCCGGACACATATGCGTCCTACCAGGAATACCTCGACGTGTTTGAGCCGCTCCATGCTCTCGAGTTTTGGGAGCATATCCAGGCCGCGCGCCGCTCCGCCGCACTCGAGGACGTCGTCTCCAACTGCGAGGTCGAGACGCGGTCCCACATTGACGAGTTTGTCGACCTCACCTTCAAACTCGCACCGTCAGCTGCATCCGGGTTCGGCAGCGGTGACCTGGTGTGCGTCGGCCGCCGCTTCGGCAACCAGTTCTTCCGCTTCGAGCGGGAAGCCCCTGAGCCGCGCAATGAAGAGTACTTTTTGGGCAAGGTCATGCATGTGAACCAGCGCAAGGCCGGGTCGAGCATGACACTCCGTTGCTACTTTGGCCGCGACCGCATCCTTCTCCTCAACACGCTGACCCCCAAGTCCCGCTGGTGCATCCTCCGCCTGGCCAGTATCTTGACCGAAGAACGCGAGTACGCTGCGCTGCGCGGTCTCGAGTATTACACGTTGAGCAAGGAGATCCTCGACCCGCCAGCGACACCGGCTATTACCGCGAGCGAGGCGCTCATCAGCGAGTGTATCCGCAAGTACAAAGTCAACCGACCTCAGGCCTACGCTATTGTAGGCACACACAAGAAGACGCATGGTTTTACATTGATTCAGGGGTAAGTGACACGAGGATGACATGGAAATAGAATGAGCACAGAATGGATGCATGGCTGATCCCCGCTTCATTGGTATAGTCCTCCGGGTACGGGTAAAACCAAGACGATCCTCGCCCTTATCATTTCATTGTTGAACGAAAGTCACGAAGTGCGCCGACGTCAGCAAGGCGGCGGCACCAGTATCGGCCCCGAGAGCTACGGCGGCCGAAGTAAGCTCCTCGTATGCGCCCCAAGTAATGCAGCCGTGGATGAAATCGCCAAGCGGCTGAAGCAAGGTGTCTCGCTTGCCAGCGGCGTGGCCAAGCCCAAGGTGGTCCGTATCGGCAACTCAGAGACCACAAACGCAAGTGTCCATGATCTTTTGATTGACCGTCTCGTCGAGCAAGAGCTCGCCAACATGGACGATACAAAGGAGAACGACACTGATTTCCGGGAGAAGCGCGAAAAGCTACTCGGCGAGATCAGCGCAATCCGGCTCGAGCTTGACGAGATTGAGCGCACCCTGAATGATACCAGTAAGGCGGACATGACCCACCGTGACCATATCCTCCGGCGTCAAAGCCTGACTGCGTCCCTGCAGCAGAAGCGGTCTCTCCTCAAAACCATCTCAGAAGATCAACGGATGCACGTGCGTCAGGTCGAGGCGGTCAAGATGCGATCCCGGCAAAAGGTTTTGAATGAAGCCGATGTCATTTGCGCGACACTCAGCGGTGCCGGCCACGAGATGCTGACGAGCATGGATCTGACGTTCAGCGCCGTCATTGTGGATGAAGCCGCCCAGGCTGTCGAAATCAGCGCCCTGATCCCTCTGAAATACAATTGCTCTCGCTGCGTCCTAGTGGGAGGTAAGTACTCGGCACGAAAAAAAGAAAATTAATAGGTGTCACAAGAAGCTCACGGTGCATTATAGATCCCAAACAATTGCCGCCCACCGTGACCTCGCTCACTGCAAGCAAATACAACTATGAGCAAAGCTTATTCATGCGCTTGCAAAAGGCAGCACCCGACAGCGTCCATTTGCTGAGGTAGGCCGCCTTCCACTTCTTTATGCTACTGTAGCTCACCATGTCATATCTCTTTGTGTAGCATCCAATACCGTATGCACCCTGCTATCAGCGAACTACCTAGCAACCTGTTCTATCAGGGCCGCTTGTCCGACGGCCCCGATATGGCCAAGGTGTCGCGCGCGGCATGGCACACGGACCCCACCTTTGGCCCGTACCGGTTCTTCAACGTGGAAGGTCAAGAAAAACAATCTCATACGATGTCCATGTACAATGGGGCCGAAGCGCTCGCTGCTCTCCATCTAGTGGACCGCCTCGTGCGAAGCAACGCTAGCGTAAAGGTATGAAATGAAACAGAGAAGGCTTATGGGCAATTGAACTGACGGGCTTCTAGTTTGCTTCCAGGATTGGCATCATTACCCCTTACAAACAACAACTCAGTCATCTGAAATTGACGTTTTCAAGACATTATGGCCCCAGTGTGCTCAAAGTCATTGATTTCAACACAGTGGTACGTAGGACAAACATGCAGAATGGATGAAAAATAACATAGGACATTAGGATGGTTTTCAAGGCCAGGAAAAAGACATCATTATCTTCTCCTGCGTCAGAGCATTCCCGGGAAACGGCAGTATAGGTTTCCTCGCCGATCAGCGGCGCATGAACGTCGGACTCACGCGTGCGCGGTGCTCCCTGTTCGTCTTGGGCCATGAACCATCACTGAGAACAAATAATTACTGGGACTACCTCATCCAGGACGCTCATCAGCGTCATGTGGTCAGCAAGGCAAGTCTTTCACGTCACACACAAACAGCAACATCCAATCTGACCTCTTCCTCTCCTTCTCTAGGCCTCAAAACCGTACTTTGACCATTTTATAGAAAAAGGCAGCGCACCACCGAATCTCTTTGCGTACGAAAAGACCATACCGGCCCACCGACACTATGAGGGTGTGGTGGATATCCGAGTTCCCAAGCGTCGCTTCGAGGACGAGCCACCGCATCCAGCATCGCGACCGACATCTCGTCCCCGGACCGAGCCACGGCCCAGCCCACATGCACGTGTCAAGCGCGAAGAAGAGGCTTTGGCAAGCGTCCAGGCCATCTTGAAGAGTAAGCCTCTGCCTGCCTCCGCTTCGTCCTCGGGCGCCAAGTCCCCGAGCGCCAGACCTCCGACGGCACCTACGCAGGGTTCGGCAACATCCCCGCCACGACCACAGCAGCCGCCACGTCCTCCGGCCGCCACCGCATCCGAGACAGGGTCGCGCCCGCCTCCACGTAAAAAGATGAACCTACAAGAGTACAGAGCCAAGTTTGGCACGCCCAAAGGCAGCGGCCAGCAACAACATGCGTCCAACTTATTTATACCCCGAAAACCCAAGGCAAGTAGTGTGCTTAAAAGTCAGGTTTCAAGCTGTTGACACTTTCGATCTATAGAACCCAAGCTCAGGCACCAAGATCCTCCCTCCATCCGTCCAGGAAGACTAGGACCCTGTAAATAACGCTTCGTCCGCATCAAGAAGAAACTACATTGCTGTCATGATATATTTATGTAAACAACTTCTTAAGCATGGCCAAACAGCTACACCCCGAATTCCTCGGTCATTGATATCAAATGCATCTCCAATACATACACATTCATTAGCGCCCAGTTTTACACCGATGTCGCATCTTATCCTACATTTACGTTGTTGGCCCTCGTAGCAGCCAAAATGTCGGGCGAAAATGTGTATGCACCAAACCTTCGAATATCTCTATATATGTTCAAGAGTACAGTACATATTGCTTATGATACACGCTATTTGTCATAAATTTCATGCCTACGTTTTTCCATTTACGGCCCAGCTGAACTGGTCCTTATTCTTCGCCACTTTTTCGGCGAGAGGTCAAATACAGTTCTCGTAAAGCTAACAAAAAAGCTGCAAAAAATTCAGTACGAGATTATTTCAACCGCTCTAAAAATGGTGGCAGAGAAACTGTACAGATATAACATCTGTACACGCTTTCTATCAATATACATATAAGGCCAACGTTAAAATAAAAAGTGACAGGACAGAACTTTGTATCGCACGTGTCTTTTCTTCAATCACCGACCTGCAGTGTAAAGAATTCCGCATTCGTGTTTGGATCTCGATTTGTGTATCAGATGTTCCCAAGCCATTTTTCATTGTACCTGGTTCCGTCAATAATTTAGACCGTTGTGTACATGGCACAATATATATTGTGTTCTCATCCTTGAACTGCTTAGGCAGGTTGGTGTTAATCAAGCACTCTTTTCATAAGGACCATGACAACTGTATGCTTAGATATACAAGTACGAAACTGATCTCGCTTTGTGCCATCGAGGGTTAAATAAGGTGGCTCTTACGATTAAGAGCGCGCCGCCCCCTCCCTCCTCTATGTGGACATGAAATGGGCGGCAAGTCAAAAAAGTTGTCAAGGAACCCATGTGTCACCTCGCACAGTCGCAAATCAGCGCAACATGGGAACCAAGCGGTTAAAGTGTAACCGGTCTGCCAAATAGGAAATGGAGAAAAGGAAGCGATGATAGAAATATCACAGGGCTGAGGGACTAGACTTCGGAGTGAGATAGACAAACGTCTGAACGATCGTCATCCATATTGTAAAGATGCGTTATACTACATGCTCTAACCTACTTTGGTCCATTTTCTTCGATGGTCTCTCGGGCAGATTCTGTTTGATTTGCTTCATTTATTTTGCTTCTTTTGTATTTGAAGAGCTTTTATATATGCTCGTACTATATATATATATATATATATATATTTGGTAGAACATATAAAAAGAAAGAATAGATCAGAGTCAACCTCAATTGAAGGCTGCGTTCTCCGCCGCTATTGCTGAGAAGTCAACGGCATCCAAAAGAAGTAATGCCAGATAACACAAAGAGTATAGTGCTTTGCCTCGTGTCATCAACGTAGCCTTTTTTTAACAGTGACTAGCTGTCGGCTGTGGATCGCTTTCTCCTTCTTCGCTTTCCTTCATTCCACCTTTATTTTTTCTTTTTTATTCCCCTTCTACCCTACATATATATATATATTTATTTTGGCGATATGGAGTGGTCGCTATATCGACACTGCGATCAGGAACACGGATGTCACTGCGACTGGCGACTTAGCGTTTACGGCTGTGAGGAGTCCCATGCGATGCGAATCATCTATATAGTCAATATCGCCTTTTCCGCTCTGGTAGCCATCGGCGGTACATATCTTTATCTGCCCTTACACGAAACTCGTACCAACCTTTTTTTTTTCCCTTAGGTATGGGTATCCTGTATAACCGTTGCGTGATGAAAGGCCGTCGGTTTTTTGAGATAAATTCTGGCAAGGGCTGTTTACGACCAAAGCCCATCGAGTGTATGATCCTGTTGCTCACCATTTTCAACCTGTGTACGTATACACCCACACAAGATCACGCTGCTCTATTATCTCCTGTTTGAGACACTTGTCCTCACCATAATTATTTTTTATTCGTCTTCCAGTCCGTTTGGTCTCATCCGTTATTTTGGTCTGGGACGTTGCACCAAACAATATGATGTTACGATCATGTATGCATAGTTGACATTGATTGCCTGACAAGCATTAACATAATGGTATTCATCCAACATGCAGGGCTGTTTGAGTTCCCATGGTACTTTGGTTATGGTGGTTTTGCCCTTTATCTCCTCGGCATCGCACAAACATTGGGTAAGTTCATTTTTCTGGTTGGATGTCCCATCTGTCAAGACCGAAACAAGAAATACCATCTGACATCTTTTTTTGATTAGCTGATGTAGGCAGGGCGAAGCATTTACATGACAGCGCGCATACTAAACACATCCGTCTTCACCCTACTGTAGAGCCACAAAGCGATCTCAGAAGGCTGGCTACCTTCCCCCTTAACCGTCGACATAGTGGGCTGCACGATCTTCTTGGCACCCCCGATATTACATATGCCTATCGTGTTGGTCTCCGGCTCTTTAGCCATGGGCGGTAACGAACACGCGGCTCAGGCACTCGTCCGAACGCAGTACTCGCTCTGGACAGCCCATTGCTGTGTTCTATCGAGTGCCGTCATGTACTCCGGCATCCGGCTTGTGCGTATCCTGAATGGGCATCTCACCAAATTCCAGGTCGGTAGTCCGCGCTATTCCGCCATCAAAAATGGTATCTTTAAGGTAAATTGTACACCCATGACAATGGTACACAAATGACCATGATAACGTGCCACTGTGGAACTGAATAACCCCAGTCCAGGGGTCTCTGGGGGAAGGGAAACTGACAGATTGTTCAAACTTAGATCAATGCCGTCATGGGTATTATCACGTTATGCCTGATGTTATTTGCTGCCCAATGCATCTTGTACGCTATTTTGCGTGAAACGATTATGACCAGCACAGCCGGCAGTGTGGCGCTGGCTGTGATCTGGACGTATTTAGGCCCAGCCGCGATCTTTTGCGTCGAAGTGGCCATAATCTTCAAGTGAGTCATCTCAGAAGGACATGTCCTAATAAGGGTGATACTCATCCATCTTTGTAGCCCCTCCAAGTCGCCATTCCTCCGACTCGGAGGCACGACCAAATCATCCTCGGAGGAGAAATCAAGCAACGTGTACGAAACCGACTACACCTCTACTTTTCAGCAGCAGCAGCACAACCAAGACAGTACGGTACCCGGCACGCTCAGCCGCAACGCTTTCGATGAACTCAAGCAAACTCGCATTGAAATACAGCAGAAAGAAGCCTTCCAGCTTCGCTCCATCGATGATACCCATGTGCCCCACCAACGACATCATACCCACCCTCAACATTTCTTGTCCGAGGAAACTCACGAAGAGCACCATCGGAAGAGCTCCTCGCAGGCGAGCCTCGTCTACAATTAGTTGACAGAAAGCACATTCACTCCACTCCATAAAGCCTCATATATCATAGATGCTAAACTTTCATACGTATTCAAGAAGGAATTAATGCAAAACAGGACGAAGAGACCAGACGAAACTGAGATGAACAGAACAGAACTGATAGAGGGGAAGAACAATGAGAGGGAGAGACAAAGTAGGGAGCGAGGGAAAAAAAAAAGGCAACGATCATGGGAGGCGGAGGCAGGTTTACTGGACGATGGTAAGTCGCGTGCCAGCAGCGTTGACCTGCCACACTTCCAGATCGGTGTATTCCCGCATGGCAGCCTCCAGCTGGGCCTCGGTGTAACCGCGGGCACGCGCACGGTCACGCAGCGCCGAGACAGGCACCTGGTTGCCCTGAAGTTCCTGCAGGTCCTTGACGATCTGCAGAATACCCGACAGGGCGGTACGATCAAAGCGGTGGCGCTCACGCTCGCTCGTGTCTGCGAGCGACGCCTTGGAAATATCAATCAGTCGCAGCGCCTCGTCAACATCAATGCTCTCAACCGTGTCGGACAGACGGAGGCGGGCGTGGGCCTGGGCCATACGGATGATGCCGAGGAGGGTACGCGCCGAGGCGTAGGTGAACTGCTTCTGTCGCTCCTCGTCGACCTTGTACTGGCGGCGCATCTGGACATACGCAGCCGTGATGTAGTGGGACACATCAGGACGCAGCACAGGGCGCTTCTGGCGCGCATGCGCGACATAATGCCGGATCATATGAGGCTCGAGCACCTCAAAGTCGAGGCTGGGGTGCTTGTTGTAAGTGTGGACGTGGGTGACGTGCTCGGCAAGGAGACGATCCATGTCTTCGTTGGGCTTGTCGAGAATGAGGTACAGGATATCGAAACGCGACAGCAGCGCGGCAGGAAGGTTGATGTTGGCCGTGGGAGACACGCGTGGGTTGTATCGGCCGTAGGCAGGGTTGGCTGCGGCCAGGATGGAGGAACGCGCGTTCAGTGTCGTGTTGATACCGGCTTTAGAGATACTGATGGTCTGCTGTTCCATGACTTCGTGAATTGCCGTCCGGTCCGACTCGTCCATCTTGTCAAACTCATCAATGCAGCAGATGCCGTTATCTGCCAGCACGAGTGCACCGCCCTCGAGCACCATCTCATCTGTCACAGGGTCACGCATCACAGCTGCGGTCAAACCGACACCGGAAGAACCACGACCGGTGGTGTAGACACCGCGCGGCGCGGCCTTGGCAATGAACTTGAGCAGCTGGGACTTGGCCACACCAGGATCACCCATCAAACAGATATTGATATCGCCACGGATCTTCATACCATCACCAATCGTCTTGGTTACGCCACCGACCAGCAGCATCAGGAGCGCTTTCTTGACGTCGTCGTGGCCATAGATCTCAGGCGCAATGCTGCGCGCTAGCTTGTTGTAGATATCGGGGTCGTTCTTCATGATCTCGAGAGCGCGCTCGTCCTCGGCCGTCAGCTCGATTTGGTCGTACTGTTTCTTGAGACGGTGGACGTAGTGAGCCTCCATGTAAGTGTCAGTCAAGAGACCAGCGCGGAGGGCCTTGAAGCCCGTGTAAGGGAGGGGCAAAAAGATACCCGAGACCTGGCAGACGTCGCCCGGCGTGAGCTGACGGCACATGCTGCCGTACATGTGGACCGACATGGTGCGTGGAATATGGCCGACAGAGACCTGGTCAGCGAGCTCCTGGATCTTGACTTCCTGGAAAGCCATGAACTTGGAGGCGCGGGTCTGCATGTATAGGTTGCCCTTGACACCGTTCTCGCTGCACTCTTGCGAGGGGCACTGGAAGAGGGGCGTGAACTGACGCTGCTTGACTTCCTGGAAGACTTCGTTACCGCAGGTGTCGCAGCTGTACGTGTTGACCTGCAACAGCGGCTTGACATCCGACACACGCGTCACGATACCACGGATCGTCACCAAGCGACCGAGCTGAGCGCCATTCACTTCACGGACTGCATACGCCGGGTCATTTGTCAGCGGCTTAACCACGACCTCACTATCCTCTCAAGTCAGACACCCTGTCTCCCTGTCTTTCCTTTTTTCTTCTCTGCATCTACTTACTATCGGCGGGTCAGGGCAGGAGGGAAGAGGCGATCGGTCTCGTTGGCACGGAGCTGATCACGCGCCTTGCGTTGGTTGATAATGACTTCGAGGACACTCTCCGATGAGTCGACTTCGGGCCGGTTCGAAGTCATGGTCGAAGTGACTTCGTCAATCACATTGGCAAAGATGTCCACGTAGCGTTTGGTGTTTTGACGAATCCGAGCCACAAGACCATTGACATTGTCCTGGAACTATACAAAGATAAGACCACACTCTGTCAGTCTCGTCACGCGTCGAAGAAATCACGGAAACGGAAACGAAAGTAAACGGACCTTGGCAAGATCGTCCAACTCAATTGTCACCACTTTTTCAGTACGATCGACCACTTTTTGCTACAGCACCCAAGTGAGTGAAATGAGTTATATCAAAAAGACACATAAGTCTGTCTGTCTTATTCCACTCACCATGAGGCCGAGGTACTTGGGAGCCTCGTCGAGGTCCATAGTGTCAATGTTGGAAGTGTCCTTGTAGTTGACGAGGAAATCCTTTATTTGGGCTGCAGCATAGCGAGATTAGGGCATTGGCGGTTGGAGAAGGTGTAGACAAGAGGCTTACACTGATCATGGTCGTAATCGACGTGGACATTGACTGGCAAAAGGGCTGCCATGGTGAGAGAGAAGGTTATTCAGGGTCAGGGAAGAGAAAGAGACACAAGAGAAGGTCCGCTGTGCAAAATGTTCAAATTTTCGCGTCGGTCAGTCACAAGAGGCGGCAAGAAGCGTATCCCACACCACTTCGAAATTTCAAGAGCAAAATTAAGTTAAAGTAACATCCTCTTACTACTGACCAAAGCGATGAGAGCCCTCTGTCTTTTTATGACTGTCCTTGTATGAATTCTATTCTAAACCTTCCAAGGAAAGAAGAATCTTGTAAATAGTGCCTGTAAGAGGAAAGAAAGACTAAGAGGCTGACAAGGAAAAGGGTCGTTTATAGAAAAGGAGAGGGAGGAAAAAAAGGAAAAGAAAAAAAAAGCGCGCTGGTATATACGTTAAGCTCAAAAGATATACAGCAGAATATAGGACGGGAAGGAAGGGGAAGAAGAGGGTAAGTAAACTTTTTCCTCTAAAGAAGGAGGCGCGCTTGGAAAGAAGAAAAGAAGAAAGGATTATACACCATTAACGCAACAGCTCAACAAGAACATAAAAAATGATAATGTTGGCGATGATGCGGTAAAAAAAAGGGGGGAAGGAAGAAGGAAATAAAGAAAGAAAAAGAAAATAAAAGAGGTTGGGTTAGGGTGGCAAGGGATAAAGAAAATGGGTGTGTGACTCTTTTGGATCTTGGGAAGGTGTGTCAAGGAGGTATCATGAGAAGAAAAAAGAAGAAATAGAGAATAACAATAGGCACCTTATTATTCGAGGACCGTGTATACCTTATCGGCATTGCCACACCTTGACAGTCTGATCCACACTTCCGGTTGCCACAATCGGACTAATTTGACAATAACTACCCGAAACGAATGAGTTTACAATTGCGTTATCTCTTTGCATGAGTCATAAAAAGCACTTACGATATACAGGTAACAAAGTGCGAGTGTGCCTCGAGGGTCTTCATGCAACGACCGGTCTTGAGATCCCAAATTTTGAGCGTCTTATCGTCCGACGCACTGAGCAGGTACTTCCCGCTCGGGTGCACGACCAATCCTCTGACCCAGTTATCGTGACCGTGTAGCGTATGCAGCATCTGGCCGCTGTTGGCATCCCACAGCTTGATCGTTTTATCTCTTGACCCGGTGATCACGTAGCGGCCGGGCACCTGATCCTTTGATTTGCTCTGCCGTATCATAGAAAAAAGGACAGAAAAATAAAGGCGTTAGCGAAACGGCCCTCCCCCTGAACCCCGCGCTTTTTTTCCCTGATTTTTCCCTCTCTTTCTATTTTTTTTTTTTTTTTTTTTTTGGATAGCTCGCGTTTACCTCGTCACCAATGAGTTCTTGGATGAACGGATAGGCATTCGTCGGTGCAAAAATGGCACATTCCACCACGTGCTCATGGCCACGGAACTCCATCTTCGTTTCGCCCGATTGTGTATCCCAAAGACGCGACGTCTAACCATGATACATACAGACATACATGTATATATATATATATATATATATATATACGTGTGAGAAGAGGTCTCCTTCTAGACAAATAGATAGCAATTACCTGATCATTGGAGGCAGTGACGAGGAAGCGGCCGTCGTCGCTCGGGACAACAGAACGGACCCATTCGGCATGGCCAGTGAAGGTCTTGGTGCAGTAACCGGAGGCAAAATCCCAGACCTTGATGGACTTGTCGCGAGAGGACGAGACGATCTTATCGCCGGAGGGCAAAAAGGCGACGGATGAGACACTGTGATCGTGGCCGTAGAGGGTCTTGATGCACTTGTATTCGTTATTGACGTCCCAGACTTTGATGGTCAGATCGGCGGAGCAGGACACGAGATAGTTTCCCTTGGGGTCGAACGCCAAGTCCTGGACGGCCTTGGTATGGCCCTTGAGGGTGCACTCGAAGTCGCCTGATTCGTAGTCCCACACCTTGACCGTCGCGTCTTCGGAGGCGGACGCGAGGATCTGGTAGACCGGGTGGAAGGCCACGCGTGTGATCGGGTTTCGGTGGCCCGTCAAGCTGTATCTCTGCGGCGGTCGTGGGATCCAGTCGCTCGCGCCTGTCTGTTTGCGTGTGGGCGCACTCGCCAGCTCTTCTTGCATTTGTGCCGTCTTACTCTCCAGCTCCATTATCTAAAGCGCCGTTGTGTGTTTAGTAAAGCTATCCATCAATCTCTGTGTGTATCTATCTATCTATCGATTCTCTCTCACTGTATATGTGTGTGTACCTTCTTTTGCAACCGAATGACCGACGTCCACTTCTTTTCCAGGAGACCGGCATACTTTTGCTTGGGATCGGGAACAAAGTCCGTGTTTTCGGTTTCATTTTTCAAGGCGTGGAACGCTTCGGAATAGTTGTTTGCATTCAAGTAATCTAGAATGGCCTTGTGCCTAAGGAATAGAATAGAAACGAAAAAGAACAAAAAACAACAGGAACGCATCTCGTTAGGAGAAAGAACACCGGCGGTCATCTTCCATTGAATAGTTACAGCTCATCTCGCTGACGGTCAGAGAGTATTGTTGTCATGGGGGTGGAAACACAAAGAAAAAAAAAAGAAGGTGGCGGTGTATGTAAAGCGTAAAAAAAAAGAGAGAAAGTATAAGCGCAAGTGTGTAAAGTAAAAAAGAGAGCTCTTGTCTGACTGGCGGGGTGAATAAGTTCGCTGCTGTGCTGCTGTTGTCCACTTTCTCTTTCTCTCTTTCCCTCCCTCTCTGTGTGTGTGTGCCCTGAGAGCGACAGCCCCGACTATTTCAATCACAGATTTTTCCCTTCCTCTTCTTTTTTTTTTTTTTTTTTTTTTTTTTGGTGTTGTGTGCTATCTGTTATATTTATATATACATATGCGATCTTGAAACGACACAGACACACGCGCGTGACCAGCATATCCAAACTCTGCTTTCATTTGTATAAAAGACATGGAACAGAAGGAGATAAAAAAGAGAGAGAGCAAGAGGAGAAGAAAAAAAAATAATATTCCTGAAATACTAGCACTGCACACCGGCTTTTTTTTGGTCTTTTTACTTTTTTTTTAGCTTTACCACTTGGGCTGACCACCTCCCATCGTGACCCACTCGGCAATGTAAGAGAACGACTGGAACTCGTTCTGTTCCACGCGCGTCAGGGTCGAGTTGATCGGCGTCAGTGCAGGCCGCTCGCGTGTAAATTCTTCGTCAAAGTTGGAAGTATCGAGACGGCCCGTGATCGTCGGATAGAACGGCGGTGGCACACGCTTCGCGAGCATGTCATCCCAGTTGACCCCTCGGAAGAAGGGGTGCTCCTTGATTTCAGCCGCGTCTGACCGTCCCGCACCCAAACGCTTGGTAGGATCGCGCGTCAAGAGCTGGAAAACAAAGATACGTACATTTCCATCAGTCCTTATTCCATCTGTTAATTTTCAACTTACCCGTTGACAGATCGACACCGAATCTCGAGACATGTTGATCGGATACAGAATTTCATCTTCCAAAATGGCATCGAAAATTTCATCTTCATCCTCACCACGGAAGGGAGACTATACCAAAAAAAAACGCACGAAAATCAGTCAACTGTCTCTCCTTCTTTCTTTCTTCCTCTCTTCCTCTTATTTACCTGGCCCAACAGCATTTCGTAGATCAGGACACCCAGGGCCCACCAATCGACAGCACGGGCGTACTTTTGCTCCAGCAGAATCTCGGGCGCCATGAACTCGGGCGTACCGCAGAAGGTACCAGTAGTGTTGCCGTAGAACATGTTCTCTTTGCAGAGACCGTAATCGGCAATCTTGATATGACCATCCAAGCCGAGCAGGATGTTATCCAGTTTCAGATCACGATAGATAATGCCCTGGCTGTGGAAATACTCGAGGGCAAGCAGGACCTCGCATGCATAGAACTTGGCACGGCGTTCCGAGAAGGGCTCACGCTGGATGTGCCACATCAGATCACCACCGCTTACGTACTCCATCACAAAGTACACACGCGACTCGGTCTGGAAACACGAGTGCAGACCAATCAGGAACGGGTGTCGCTCCCGGTTCGCTGCCTGGAAGATACGCTTCTCGGATCGTACACTATAAAAGAATGGAAATCAGTACGTTTTGCTCATGTGCATGCATGTGCTCAGACAGAAAAAAAAAGATGTTTACCTCTCAATTTCATCATTGTCCATAATGAAGCGCTTCTTCAGGACCTTGATGGCGTACAAGTTGCGATCGTGCTTTTCTTCAGCGAGCATGACCTTACCAAAGTTACCCTTGCCGAGCACAGCCAAAAAGTTAAAGTCATCGAGCGTGACATGCTGTGCCTGCTGGCCGGGCTGGGGCTGCTTGGGCGGCGGGCGCGGGACCATGTCCATCGCAGGCTGGTTCGGGAAGGGCTGCTGCTGGTGCATTGGCGGCGTCTGGTGGGGCATTTGATGCGGCGGCGGAGGCTGCTGCTGATAAGGGCGGCCCATGACAGCCGGGTTGGGTATAGGAGCGTACGGCGATGGGTGTTGTTGCGGCTGGGGCATGCCCATCGGGGGTCGCATGCCGTGTGGAGGAGGGTACGGCTGTTGTGATTGGGGTGGCTGTTGCTGATATCTGGGGTCCGGGTAAGGCGTGTAGGGTTGGCCAGGCATACCCATGGGGGGCGGGCCCTGGCCGGGCGGCATGTTCATGCGGCCTTGCTGAGCTTGCTGCTGGTGAACTTGCTGCTGCTGCTGTTGTTGCTGCTGCTGCTGCTGGGGCGAAGGCGGCAAGGGCCGGTTCATCGCGGGGCTCTGGCCACCTGCACCTACAGGGAGGTGTTGCGGCGACTGCTGCAGCGACAGCTGCGAGAATTGGGTCGAAATCGAGTCGGACGGCGTCGTTGGCATCGAGCCCGAGCTGGATCGGTCGGGCACCGAGATCTGGTCATCCGGTCGAGGCGTGCGCTGAGGCTTATTGGACGTCGACGTCGACGCGGTTGGGCCCGTTTCCAAGGTCTTGCGTTTGGCTGCCTTGATCTCAGCCAACATCTGGTTGGCCATCTCCATCGATAGACCGCAAAAGTCAGGCACCAAATGGGCGCACTTGGTGTGGCATGTAATGTCACATTCTAATAAACAAAAGAGATAAGTTTTGACAACTTTCTAGACCCTACGCTGACAGTACCTGAGCACTTTTTGGAGCCACGCGAACCGAGAGGCAGCATGTAACCACAGTGACAACACCAGTTTGCGCCAATGTTTGTGATGGGTTCGAATCGGTGAGGGATACGATGGTTGAGCTTCTCCTCGTCCGCATCCTTGAAAGAGAAAAAGAAACGCCATGGGTTTAGCAACCTTGTAAAACCTTCTCCTTTCCTCCAGCCAATTTCTACTTACGGTATCCGAGGTCGATTTGGAGATGCACTTGGTGACGACCTTGCCGTAGCATTTCTTGTGGCATGTGTACTCACAGTCCTCGCACTGGTAGCCGCTGTTGACCAAGAAATCGCCACAAAGGGCACATTTCATGACGTTGTAGAACTTCTTCTCCACAAACTGATGGCCGTTCATCTCGTGCACTTCTCCAGGACGCTGGCGGACAGCACCGGCACGACCCAACTTGTCCAGCGGGCGACGGTTGGCCGCCTCACGGGCTATAGAAGGGAGAAAAATATTCAGTCAGTCTGTTGCCCGTAGCAAAACGCAGTAAAAAAGAAAACTTACCAAAGTTAATGCGCAACGCGAGCTCACCCAGGGGCTCGACATCAAACCAGGCCTGAATACCTTCACTGGTGGCCTGGACGGCGGTGGGCTGTTGCGGGGTAGGCGAGGGCGCGTCGGGCGCCCCGGGCGTGCCTGCGCTGGACAGCGTGTCTTGGCTTCGCTGCTGTGCGACCTCGGCCGAGACCCAACCCGGACCGCTCTCTTGCTGGATCTTGCGCTTACGAAGACCCTCGGCAATGTCGGTGATCTTGAGCCACAAGATACCAATGGGCAAGCTGCGCTCGACGGCCTGGTCATAAATAGCAATCTCGATCTCGGACGCCTTGTTGACGTGGATCTCGCACTCCTCGAGCCATTTGTCGTTCCGGCTCGGGCGGGAGCGGAACACCACGTTGCCATCAATCTTGATGATCACGACTGTGTCGGGCATCTTGATGAGTCGTGTCGGCGCGTGTGCAAGCTCGCGGGCTTCGATGATTTGCAGCTGCAGCGCGCCTGTAATCGGGCGACGGAAGCCAGGCGGTACGCGTGCAGCCAGTGGCGTCTCGAGTTCTACCGAGAAGTGAAAAAAAAAAACAAAGGACATGAATGAGTATATTGAAACACACAATTATCAAGAATGGGCTTACCGTAATCATCCTCGTCGCCCTCGCCAATATACAGACCCTTGTATTTCCGCAGAGCACGGTTCAAGAGGTTCAGCTTCTCGATACTTTCGTAGAGCTGGCCTTGGACCTCCATACGACGTTGCCGGTTGCTAGACGACGTGTCTCGTTCGAGCACATCCGCCATGGTTTTGATACCAGCCAGCACCTTTTTCTCTACATCGAGCTTGTACTCCAACTCATGGAGCTTGAGCGAGACCTTCGGTTTGTTGTAAGGAATCTCGGTCGTGAGCAGATCTATCAAGAGAGATGGCGTGTGTGTGTGTGAGTGTGTGTGAGTTACCAAGCAACCAACCCATCAATAATAGCCAGGGCTATACTAATTATCTCGTACCGAGGTTAGTGAATTTCTTCTTGGCATTCTCGGAGGGCATGCTCGAGGACCGTGGAGGCAAAGCGCTCTGGGTGGTCGGGGACTGAGCAGGGCTCTGTTCTGCTTGGTTGATATCATCTGGAGAGAGTTGGTTGCTCATATCGTCCGAGGATCGGTGCGAGCGCGCTTGGAGCTTCAAGAGCTCTTCAGAAAAGTAGTCAATGTACTTTTGACACTCCTTGATTTGCGTCTCGCATTGGGATATGACGTTTTTGTCTTTGAGCAGAGGCCGCATCTGGATGGCCTTGTCCCGGACCCGCTTGTTTTGCTCAATCTTGGCCTGCAGCTCGTGAATCTGATGCTCATTACGATCCTAGAAAATAAAAAAGAAGGGAGTAAGAAATAAATAAAACTGAGAATTAAAGTCGAAAAGTGGACAACATACCGCCATCGTGTTTGCAAGTGAGAAGGGGTTGAGGTGATGGTGGAGGTGGGGGGGTGAAGCGAGGAGGAGGAGGTTCTATTCGACGAGAGAAAAAGAGAAAGAGGAAGAGGAAGAGAGAGAGAGATGTTGGATAAAGTAAAAGTGGGATGAGCAGCTGGTTTAGAGTTCCGGAAAAAGTCAGAATTTAAGAAGAGAAATGGTTTGGCAAGGTGAGAATGGGGATGGTTCGGTCGCATTTCAAAGAAGCAGTAGTGAGATGAAACGTCCTCGACGTGTCTTTTTCTCTTTACCTATTCGCGCCAGCAGCAAAATAGAAAGTTGTCTGTATCAGAGAGAGAGAGGGAGGGAGGGAGGAAAAAAATAGTTGTCCTTGCCTTTTTGCTGGGTTTTGTGTGTCTGCAACTCACGCTCTTTCGCTCTACTCGCTCGTTCGTTGCTGCTGCGAATGTGCTGCTGACTATTTTGAATTCATTCCCTTGAAATAAGATGAAAAAAAAAAAATTAGAAAATTTGTCTCATCGCTTTTGCACTGTGTCCGTGCAGAAGATATTCATTGGTTTCCATGGACAATCTATAGAGCTTACTCTTTTAATGTCGTATTTTTATCTCATATTTTTCTTCGTGTTCTTTTGTTGAATACTATACATGACTATACTTCTCAAGAAACAAGCTCAACCCTGCTGCTTTTTTCGTACCACCGCCCAACCAGACAGGCACTGACCCACTTGATGCAGATATATAATAAATCTATATCGTACTGTACTATATTTCACTTCGCTATAGACGCAGACATACTGTTCTGTAGCAAGACAGGGTGCGATGGTTTCAGTGACAGAGGTGATCTGACGTTGCCACAGTGCGCGTTTGATTATGTGCCTTGGAGGCCCGCAGTTTGTGACACGTTGGACCATTATCCCTTGTACCATCTCTACTCCCCCCAAAAAAATCGAATGACCTCGAACTTGCCATCTTCCTTTTAATCTCGGTCTTACCTTTTCCTCATAGTATCTCTTCCATATATCCCGTCAAAGAAGAGAACGACCAAGTCATTTCCTGGCATGGTGCATGATGATGGCAGCTCATCTGTATCATTTGCAAGGGAGAGTGGAACAAAAGAAAAGCGAGAAATACAAGTTACGTGGCTCGTGTTTTTTGGACCGTCGGACGGGCGGGGGAGAAAGGAGAATAAAGAAATTGGGGGGTGGAACACTCGTGGCCAGACAAATGTTTTTTTTTTTATCTTGTAACAGTGTTCCAACTGGAGATGAAGCCAACATGCTTCATCACTCTCATCGCATACTATTTGTCTCTTCATTCTGTAGTTTTAATGAAGAGCAAATGATCTGAAATAGTAAGAGCGGACGCTTGGCACAGCTAGATGCTCACTGAAGAAGAAATGGTTCAGATCCGCTGACAGAGGCTTGGCCTAGACTTAACTTTTTTCAAATCACTCTCGCGTGCCTCTTCAGACGCCATTTTACAATTTAGTAACTTGAAGTGTAGGACAAGAACAGTCTTTGTCTGCTAGCTGTCCTCATCAGGCGACCGGCTGACTTGATTTCCATATAATAACACGTCTCGACAGAATATTGAAGCGATGTACTTCTTTCTCTAGTTGCCTCGCGCCACTTAGTCAGGAGTACCATCTTTCCTATAAAACAATACTGTACATATAGCTCGACAAGGTTTAGATGTATGTGCTGAGCAATCTTTGCGCGAGACTGTTCAATATGCTGTCTATTTCACGTTCTCGACTAGGTTTTCATCATTCAACGCTGCATTTACTAAGTTCTGCAGCTTGATTGAATCCGAAAGTAGTAATACGTTATGCCATCCCATCCCATCCCATCCCATGCTATACTATACTATACTATACTATACTATACTATGCTATGCTATACTACGCTATGCTATGCTATGCTATGCTATGCTATGCTATGCTATGTACATACAGGGTGCATTTCTGAAAGAGCATATACCGAGCTATATGGGTATGTGCTTATTCATATAAGCTATGTAATGGAGAAGCAGCATTGATCTCTGTGTGTACAGATGCTGTAGTCAAAAATAAAACAACAAAATGAGGCGCCACGTACAACCGCCTATGTCTGAAGCGCAAGCTATCAGCTGGCATAATGTAGGGGCTCGACAGGGTCTCACTATTGATGCCTCCTCTTTGTTCATACATTGCATACATTTGGGATCTCTAGGCCGGATGTATATATATCAGTAAATGCTTTTGGCAGGTAATTCACATCAATACATATGCCGTTGATCTCGTCCGCAGCGCATGTATACTGGAAAGCTCGCACATGAGTATGACGGTTTACAATACAATACGTTTGCAGGAAGAGCGTAAGGAGACTCGACTCGGTCACTTGGAGTGCTTGTTCCATGTGTTTGAATGCCAATTTTCTAAACAGCTGTAACCCATGGAGTGGCAAGACATTAAGCTTTATTGGCTTGTGTTATATGCATGCAGGCTGGGCCATGGTAGTACTCGAAGACATCGTGCAATATAAATAAATTCTACATATAAAATGGAACATACAATTCACACTGACTAAATGGCGGATGTATCGACAGTCAACGGCAGCATCTGTTCTCCAATGGGCTTTCTGCGAAACACAAGCTAAAATAAATCATAAAAAAGATAAAAACTATATGTACCATACATGCCATTATTCGACCATGTGAGAATCATCTCCTGAAGTCTAAAGAAGAAATACATTATAAAATTTGAACTCTATACTGAAAGATCTGCCCACAGATGTAAACACGCATTGGCTTTGATTTTTTGCCTTGCTTTTAGTACAACGCACCAAAAAATCCAATTTTTGACCAGTGTAACAAAAAGCATCGAGGCACACAACGTCTCTCTTTTGTTATTTTCTCTCTTCTTCTCAACCTTTTTACTGAACCGACTGAATGTGTCCGTCTACGACTGTTCGATGAGTCCTCACCATGCTCTTGTCTCACCCCCGTACTCGCCTGAGCCATCTCCGTCATTAACACCCGCCCCCATGACCTCGCGTTCGACGCCTCTACCCAACCGCAGTCGCCATGATAACCATAACAGTAACCATAACAACCACACAAAAACTAGGAAACCAGACCTACCTCCTCTTCCTCTTGCCCAAACCGGCGTATCCACCCAAAGCTTACCTACGCCCAAGCACCCGAATATTGAACCAAGCCCGACCTCTTCCACAAAAACAGCGACCACAGCACGTGTGGACCTCATACGCGAACCCCGACTGCATCAATCGTTTCAGTACGCTGGCACGCCTGCCGGTCGTCTCAAGCCTCACCGCGTAGGCTTTGCTGAATACGGTGCTCTCGAGAATGGACACCCTGCCATCGTCATTGGCGGCCACGGCTGCAGTCGTCTCGTCGGTGTCATGTTTGAGGAGCTGGCTCTGAGACATGGTATCCGTATGATCTGGCCTGAACGACCTGGGTAAGTCTATTCGCTATGCCATCCATCTTTTTCGCTGATATATATATATCATACCGGTATATTAGCTACGGTTTGAGTGAGGAATGCAGCGCTCAAGATTTTACTGCGCTTGAGTGGGCAGGTAAGGGCAGAACGAAAGCCAGAAAAAAGGAAGACCTGCCTGATATATGGACTGAATGTCTCTTTGTTCCTGATTGCTCTTGACAGAGGTGGTGATTCAACTCGCAGACCACTTGAACATTCGCAAGTTTAGCCTTATAGCCCAGTCCGTTGGCACTGTCTTTGCCCTTGCCGTTGCACACAAATACCCTGCTCGCGTCCTCGGCCCCATATTCCTAATTTCGCCTTGGGTATCTACACAAGTCGCCAACACATGGAAGTGGAGCCGGCGCTTGCCTGCTGCACTCGTCACGCGCACCGTCTCACTCGCCATGGACGTCATGTGGATGTTTAACAAGAACAGCCCTCAGCCAGCACAAACAGATGAAGAAGAGGTGAACTCACCACGTGGGTCCAGCAGCGTCGAATCCCCCACGAGCCCACCCATCTACATGACCCTGACCGCCATCGAAGAAGACGAACTCCTCGCCTCCCTTGACGACGAGCCTTTTGACCTACCCACCGACTTTCCGCCTCATCGACCTCTTCGTCACTCTGTTCGCCCTCGCCACATGTCTCTATACTTTGCCATGAATCGACAGCGCATGGCCGAGCCGTACAGCGCTGGCCAGCTTTTGGACGTGCTCGTTGCTCTTGAGAAATACCACAGCTTTGGGTTCAGCTATTCCGAGATTAGGACTCCTGTCACGGCTGTCTGGGGTGACAAAGATGGCCTGATACCGCAGCGAGCGATTGATACGCTGGCCACCTTGCATGACGTCCGGCTGAAGATTCTTGACGGTGAAGGTCATGATTTGGTATGGAAGGAAGGGGTCATGGAATGGGCTATCCGTGGTATATCTGAGCGCTGGCGCGGGCGTCTGAAGCGCCTGACACGGACTTTAAGTAATCGCAAAAGGCCCTAACCATAGAATTTTGTTAATAATAATAATATACTACTACTACGTACCTCTTGTAATGCTCGACCTATATGTTCTTCATAAGGCGATGACAATTTCCTTGTAAAGTGTGGGTCCCCTGGCAGTGTGGCTTGTGCCAGATTTCCCAGCTCTCCACGCTCTGCTTTGACACACCGCTTCGACTTTGCTCTTTGTCTTACAACATGCTTGCCACCCGCATTGTCAGCCGACCTTTATTAGGTCTGTCCAGCACACGCTTGATCTCTACTTCACGGCCATCAGCACAACTCCAGGAACGGGAAGCCCCTCAGTCGCAGGGGGAGGGTGAAAGTACGTCTACTTGTTATGAGGCATCTCGACATGTCAAACTCCAAACTCACCTTTCCAACGCCCATTTACAGTCTACCAAAGAACGCTGAACCTGCTCGAGAAATACGCCGATCGTAAGCGACTGTCTGCATTGTCCTAACATGGATGACTTATTGTTCTTCAAATGTAGTCCAACAGTCCAAACGTACTGCAAGCGGACCTCGTTTCCAGAAATCCCACCAAATTGGCGACACCTACCACCCCCACGACCTGAACGATAAAGAATACCAACAACGTCTGCAAGCCTCGCGCCGAAAGCCGCAAACGCCCGCGCAGGATCCTTTTGACGTTCTGGACCTTGATCCTCTGCATGAGTACAAGAACACAGAACTTCTATCCTACTTTGTTTCCGATATGGGCAAGATCTTGCCCAGAGATGTCACCGGTGTCACTGCAAAGAACCAGCGTAAACTTGCAAAGGCCATCAAGCGTGCAAGAGCCATGGGTACGTGGATAGAAATACAATTGCTTAGGACACTGTCTAACCATATTGCTGTCTGTTCCATTTGCTAGGTCTCTTGTCATGCACGAGCAAAGCTCATGTGTAGATACTTTAGAACACCATAAAAATAAAAATAGCAACCTACTTCTCATCCACTCGTCAATTCGCTTGCATATGAATTGAAAGAAGTGGGAACAACTTGCTGTTTTGGCTTGTTGGTAACTGAATTTAGTGTATCTAAGATTGGTCGGTCGCAGAAACCTCCCGGTCGCGGGTCTTTATCACTTCCACGATCTCGATCGGCTTCATTTCCTCTTCCCAATGCCCAAAGCCGAGCGCGCAAAACTCCTGACGGTACGCAAACGCCACATAGACTACAACGATGTCCCTTTTTACGGCCGATGCCGCAACACCAACGATTTCACCCGCCTTGCGCAAATTGGCGAAGGCACCTACGGCGTTGTCTAGTAGGCACCTATACGTTCGTTGCTAGGATACGGTCTCATTAGCGACTCAGTAAAGTGACAGATAAACGGAAACCAGGTGTATTTGCCCTCAAGGAAGTGCGGATCGAACGCGATGCCGATGGCATACCCATATCCACCCTGCGCGAGATTGGTCTCTTGAAACAAATGAAGCACCCCAACATTGTCAACGTCTTTGACGTCGCAGCCGGCCCAAAGCTAGAAACCGTACACATGCTCATGGAATACTGCGAGCAGGTAAGCTCTTCTTCCGTCTTTCACCCCTATTCACCGTTACAAGGATTTGGGAACCCTGCTGGATATGGTACCCACGCCGTATACATCAGCCGAAGGTAAAAAAAAAAAAAAAAGGATCTAGATGTACTGTTTATACAGCGTTCCTTATTGTTTATTATGATCGATATGTAGTCAAGTGCCTCATGCAACAGTTACTGCATGGCCTTGAATATATCCATAACCATTCTATCGTGCATAGGTAACACAATGAACGGGGGAAACGAATCATGCATGTGGTGCTGATCCAACGTACAGAGATCTCAAGATGTCGAATCTTCTAATTAACACGCAAGGGGTCTTAAAAATTGGTAATATTAAAGTAGTGATGTTGTCTCATCTCATGATTCATGTGATATCCTGATATCTATTCAGCTGATTTTGGCCTGGCTCGAACATTAAGCACCCATGGAAGGCCAATGACACCGAACGTCGTAACGCTGTGGTATCGCGCCCCAGAGCTCTTGTTTGGCGAAACCAAATACACCACTGCCGTCGACATTTGGTCCGCAGGCTGTGTTATGGGTGAACTCCTCCAGCACAAGCCGCTCTTGCCCGGTAGCACCGAACAAACCGAGATTGAATTGATAACCAAGCTCCTGGGCACACCCAATGAGACGATTTGGCCTGGGTTCTCCAAGCTCGCACATGCAAATATATTATCCCTTCCGAAGCAAGAGTAAGTCATACGGCTCAGTTATTTATAGACCTAGTAACTCATCCATCGATATGATGACCTTGCCAGTCAAAACCAACTCAAGGTGGTGTTCCCTAAACAGAGTGAAAGTACCGTCAAGCTGCTCGCATCCCTGTTGACATACGATCCTCGCAAACGACCTTCTGTCAAGGCCGCTTTGGGCCATCCTTATTTTTCCGAGTACCCTCTACGTAAGCCAAGAAAGGATTTCAGTTGGATCATAAGAACTCACCCAGGCACTTGAAAATCAGCGGCCGATCCAGCCTCTCTACCAGTATACCCAGAAATTAAACATTTCATCGCTTCTGGCGGCAGCGAGCATTGATAGCCGTTCATATCAAGTGTCAACCTTTCAGGAAGTCATTGTATATAGTCTATACTGTTATCAAGTACTGTTATCAAGAAAGAAGATACACCGCCTGCAAGTCTTGTATTTCTTTCTGCAAACGAAGAACGGAACGAAAAGAAAAGAAAAAGGTACAGATAACTGTGCTTGTGAGCCAAAAAGAAAATATAGAAAATGTCAGGAATGGAAAAAGAATATTTAAAATACATATGTATATATCACATAGAAAACATGGTGAGGGGAAACTAGTTTTACAGGACCACGTCTATGCCATCGTCGCAGGTCGTTTGTTCGATCGCATTCGAGATCTCTCCCGTGGCAGGATCGATGCGCGAGACGTGGCAGACGCGGGCGGAGTGCACCTGGGTATGAAAAGGAAACGGTAGCACTTGGTATTTGAGGACGCCACGTACCGTCAGCTCGTAGGGGTATCGGATGAGATAAGACCTGCATCGAAGGAATAAACAAACGTGGTTAAATAAAACGCAATTTTGTTTATATAGCGACATACCAGCGTTCATTGCCGCTCATGTCATTTTTAGTTTTGCCTGGGTTTTTGATTTGCACTTGACTGATAGCTTCGTGGGTTCTTGAATGAAAAAAGTGAGCGGGAGGGAAGACGAGCGGCTCGTCGAGCTGATACACCGTTCCGAGGAATTCCAATGGATTGGCGACTATATATTTTTCGAGCGGATATACACATCAATATTGTATCCATTGGGCGGGGATTTACGATAAATGATACATACAGGGAAACGGCAAAGTTTCATTGTCGGATAAAGCAGAGGTAGGCACGTATTGGCTGGAGGCAAAAACGCTGAGGGAGGCTTCCTGAATCTGCAGTGTCCATAGGTTACCATTCCTAATAAGGTTGCATGATGGGTGAGGTGTAAACAACAGAGCGTCATATTCGATGAATCGTAACCTACCGTCCTTTCACATGCAAATCAAAGAAAAGCTCTTTGGTGGAGCCGAGCACATTTGAGAGCTCGAGTACGTCCACCGAAGCCAGGGGCAGGGCCATATAGAGGATCGAGAGCCACAGTAGAAAAACCGCAGCGAGACAGCTCAGGAACATCCACAAAACAACGACGAGTGGTCTTGTGTTTTTTCTATGACACAATAGTCATCAGTATACTATATACATATATACACACAAGTCCTCTGTACTGCACTTGTAATTTGTTTCAAATTTTGTGTTTGTAACCTACTTTTTCCTGTCGATCACCAGATCGTCACTCCAGTAGCGGCGCACGCGTTTCTTGAGCGGAGGAGCGCGCAACAGTGGAAGGTTTTCCTCATCCGAAACCGGATAAATATCCGACAGATGCTTGTAACGATGTGGGGGTGCCGAATGCTGTTGTTGCAGCTGCTGTTGCTGCTGTTGGTAAAAAGGAGAGCGGAGCATCGCGGTGGGTGGCAGCTCGGACACGGCAGACCGTAAGACTGGCCTCCGCGGTTTGGTGTACGAGGGCAGCACGTCGCTGGCCCTCTTAAAGGAAGGGAAGACGGTCGGGTAGGCATACGGGCGGTGATATACAAAGGACTCTTGCTCATCCGAGTCTACAAAAAGAAATTATATAAAAAAAAAAAAGATGCGTCAGATGATACTGTACATGCATTTGTATATTGTCTTGGATTGGAATCTATATAGTACCATTGGCATCCAAGACAGCTGCGCTAAGGTTGTGAGCAAAAATCTCGGTCGGCTTGATATGTTTCCGTCTATTCTTCTTCGGTACTCGTTTGCTGTTTGAATTGTTGTTATTGTTGGAAGATCGTTGAGCGCCGGACTCGCTTCCGGAGCGGACACTTTTCGCGTCGTTGCTGGTATTTTTCTTGGAGCCAGTGTTAAACATGGGTTCCTGTTCAGGAAAGATGGCCGTCTCAATGGTCAACTGGCGCTCTTTTTGATGCTGCTGTTGCTGTGGTTGCTGTTGGGTAGGTTGATTATGACTCTGTTGATTTTGACCGCTATGTTTCTGTGGATCATCACTCTGATGCAGTCCTTGCTGTTGCGAGTGGTTTTGATGCTGCTGTTGCTGTTGTGGGTCAAGTGGGTGGGGATGTTGCGAGGAAGGCGGCTGGGTGGTGTTTTGTGGTGGGTGAAGCGGAGTTCCTGTGTCACGACTCATAGGCTTAAAATCCATATCTTCCTGCAAACGCTTGAGAGTCATGAAGCGAGACTTGTCAGAGCTGTGGATCGTCTTGAGCGTGGGCCTTGGAGGGACAGCAAGCCGTGCACGCTGGTGAAGGTCAGCGGGCACTGATACAGTCTTTTGTTTTTCTGCGAATGAAGGTGGCAAGGACGAAGAGGATGACGACGACGGTGACCGGTCGGGTTCGTCGTCAGTCGTCGGGCTCTCGGCACAAGAGTCTCGGTCTTCTTTGGCCATGGTTGGCGGCGGGCTGCTGCTGCTACTACTAATCTAGTGAGACTACGGCTGCTTTCTGCTGCGTCGAGTATAGACAGTTTAACGGCGCGTCTTTGAAGGAAAGGTAAAGGAAGGTATAAAGAAGGGAACCGAGTAGGACGACAGAAAAAAGAAAGAAAATTTAGAAAAAGAAGAGGAAGAGAGAAGGAAGAAAAAGGTAAATATACAAAATAGAAAATGGTGTGTTGATGTTGTCCGCTTGGCAGCAGCAGGAATGGATTCCCTTCCAGTGCGGCCACGTGAGCTTCTTGTTGTCTGGAAGCTACAGCCAGTTTGGTTCCGTTTCACAGGTGGCACGCCTTGTGCTCATTCCCGTCTCCACGCACTTTACACCAGCTGACCCGTCTTCTCCGTTCCCGCCCCTCCCCTCACCGACTGCCGTATTTGTATCAGCTGTGCCGACAGCACGGCCCCACCCGCTTTATACTTCCACTCATAATGGTGTTCTGTAGGGTCCTGCTTATTGTTTAGCATAAATGCGCTATTTGCTGCCATGATATCACACGCCTGTTTGGACCGTACATTTTAGACCGCCGCATAAAAATAAAAAAATGTACTGTAGGCATATGTATAATCGAATATTGCAGCGAAGCGAGAGACAAAGAGAGGGCATAGAAGCAAAATAACTTAGTCAGCCCACGGGCCTGTTGACTGGCCTCGTTCCTTCTATATCTGCAGCTTTGACGGCAAAGGAGATGATATTGCACAAGCCTGGCACCATTTATGGCTGTTTGTATCACCCACCAAATTCCCTTTCCGCCATATATTTTTCGTCTTGTCCACTCTCACTTTGCCCATAAATCGCTTCATTGTGTCACCCATGGGACGAAAAAGCGTCACCGGCTTATCGGATATATTAGCAGTTGCCAAGGTGCGTCGTAATATTCTCAACTACAGTAGTTTATCAGAGATATCGAGGGAAAAGATAGAGCACCATGGAAAATAAAAAAGTCATGAGTCTGCTTTGTCAATTGGTGAATTTCACCAGGGGCTGTTCTATATGCGTTATATTATGGATAGAAAATATGCAGGTAATTTTTTGAAATAAGTAATTACGGATGCTTGTCTAAGCGCGAGTAGAAAGCGTTGGAATATATGTCGAGGATGATGGTGCTTCTGAAGAGGACGAGGAGTTGTCGGTGGCACTGCTAATAGGGAATGTGGGAAAAGTGATGGAACAAAGGTCGGCATGCTTTTCAGGTGCTCGCATCAGGTACTCGATATCTTCAATCTCTTTGGGTGCCGTCGTCAAATTATCATGGCCATCAGTGGTAATCCGTACCGTGTCCTCGATACGAATGCCACCAACGCTGCGGTATCGATCGAGCTGTTCCCAATCAAAGCACTCTCGATGAGCCGACTCAGACCAGGCTTGCAAGATAGCGCCGTGGAAGTAAACGCCAGGCTCAACTGTGATGACCATATTAAGCTGCAAGGGCTCTGTGAAAAGGTAGGATCTGTCGAAATAGTTGCACGGAAGGCAGAATGAGTATCTTCCTGTGTGTGTACAAGCAAAGCAAATGTTAAACTCACCCGCCGACATCATGGACATCCAAGCCGACGGAATGGCCTAGACCTATGTTGGCGAAAAGTAAGCATGCGGATGCGCCGCTTTAATCACATAGCTTCGCATTGAAGCATGTTGGCTAAGCTTACCATGGTAAAAAAATGCATTCGGTATACCCCTGTCGAGCAGCTCCTCAATCGACCCACGCAGAATTCCCAGTGCAACGAGCTCTTCGCAAAGGACTTGCATCGCAAGATGTTCCATGTCTGGCCACCAGGTCCCCACTTTAAGTTTCGCCAACACCGCCTGCATGAACAAGTAAAAGAATTTTTATGAGCAAAGGTCGCACCCATACATAATCACAATATACATATAATGGAACATACCTTTTGCATCTTGAGAACAATGCCATATATTGTCCTTGCTTCGGGTGAAAATGTGCCCGAGGCGGGAAAAGTACGAGTGACATCACTGCTGTAGCAGCCTGCCTCAACACCCGCATCGATGAGCACCAAAGCGCCAGACTCGATGCGGCCCGAGCGACGAGTATTGTGGAGAGTTGCAGCCCGTGTGCCTGAGGCCACAATAGGTACATAGGCTTGGCGGTCCAGACCATGGCATGCCGCGGCGAGGCCAGTGAAGAGGGCGGCCACACGTCCCTCTGTAATCTTCTTTTGATTGAAGAGGCACGGAAAACGAGCCATAAGGGCGGTATGACATTGGGAGGTAGCATTGCCAGCGCACCGCAATGCTGTGATCTCCCAGGGGAACTTGGTTAATCGGGCACGCGTCAGAGCTGGACGCAACTCGTCCCGGTTGAGCAGCGGTAAATAGTCGGCAGGTAGCGCCGTGGTATCGGTCGTATCCAGCACGTGAATTATACTTGGTGCCAGTTGTTTAAGCGTCGACTCCAAATCGTCTTCAGTTATTATATAATCGGCATCATATTGCTGCAAAAGCTCGGTTGTGTTTGCGGTGGCGCCTTTCCACATCACATCCGTTTCAGAAACCGTGGGTGCGACAAGATACACCTGCATGGCTGTAAAATCTACAATCACATGGAATCCTGGCTCGTTCACCCCTGTGCACCCAAAAACAGGAACCAGTTCAGTATATACCCAATACTCTAATCTTAACCTTGCATCTCTTCTTACCGGTGAGGTAGTAAAAGTGGCTTTCTTGGCGAAAATCGAGTTCGATGTCTGTATCGTCTCGCATCACGTCCTTTGCACCATGGAGATATATAATGGCTCGTTTGTACTGCTGGGATAGCTCACTAAGACGGCTGGAAGTATCTCCATCTCCATTGGGCGTGTTGGTCTTTTGTTCTTTGGCCAGTAATAAATTCTGGACTTTGAGGCAATGCTGTTTGGTCGGCAAGCGGGCGGATAGTTCGCAGGTGGTAGTCCATTTGGCTGATGGAGTAAGAGTCGTAGAATGAGGAGCCATAAGGCAGACGTACAGTAGCAGTAAAAGAAATAAGATGTCCGTTGGATATGTGAACAACAAAAGAAGCTGAAAAAAAGTGACCAGGCAATAAATAATGCAGGGAAAGGGGCAATCGACATAAAAAAGTTAGAGCCATGGGATCGGTTCAATACGGCTGATCTGCTGATGGTGCTTCCGGAAGAGAGGATCACAATGGTGGCACGGTATGCTACTTTTCTAATACGATATGGTAGTAGGGCACGGACAATCTGTGTGATCTTGGGTTGCACGGCATGTTTCTTGGCCAAGAGCTACGCTATTCGTAATATATATGTACGTGCATATCTATAGAAAGCTAACGCGAGCGCACGGGGCAAGAACACAAATGGTTGTGTGTGGGGGAGGGAGGACAGCCTAACAAAAGGCGCCGCCTGTTCTTTTTTTTTTTTTTTTTCTTTGCACGTATCACAAGTTCCGCCTTCCACTCGTCCCTTCCCCTGAACACACACATCAGCCACACCCAAAAAGGCGTATTTGCCTTTTTCGGCTCTTCGACCGGTTTTCGCTCACTACTTAACTGAAGTAGCTCACCGATGACATGACGTTTGGTTTGTTCGCTTCTGTTTTCTTTTCGACTGGTGTGCAAAAGAATTTGGCAGTCAGTTAATTTAGTTGCAGAGACTAGAAAGAACTGTCTGCCATGACTATTTTTTCTCTTTGTTCCTTTCCCTTTGAAATCCGAATTCCACTGTTAAAGGACCATTGTTTATTGCCATACGAATCATGAGGAGGACAGAAATTAAAAATACTAAAAGAAATCCCAAAGTCGAAGGAATTCCTTATGGTATGCCTCCACGACAGGCTCGAGGTTCGTAATGAGCACATTTTCTCGGTTCTTGAAACGGGCACTGTGTTGTCAATAACAATATCAGCGCTCCATCGTAAGTTCTATTAGATGTGATACTTACGAGATCGACCAGTTGAAACTGCCAGTGATGACAATCCGGTTGTCAACAACAGCAAACTTATTGTGCATAAACTGATCCCTATATATTTGTCCATTAAATTTCATTCTTTTCGATCCAAAAATGTAGTCTTCATACCCATTATCTTGCTTGGTAGGAATATCTTCATCTTCCTTCAAGCGCATAATATCCGATCCGCGGTTATCCAACTGCTCATTGTCGGTAATGATACGAACATCTACACCGCGACGGTGAGCATCCCGAATGGCACGGGCCGTCGTGTTATCTGTGAGCGAGAAAATGCAGACATAAAGTGTTTCTTCGGCGGACTTGAGGGCAGTGATGAACGTGTGGTAGCTTTCCTCGGATGGGAAGAAAAGTGGCATGCAGAAGTTCGATGACTCGGGCAGATACACGGGCTCGAAGCCGCCCTTAAAATGCTGCTCCTCTTCTTCCGCACTCTGATACGCGCATTGCTTTACCCACTGGCGGACGTGGGCACGCTCGCGACGCATGGCAGCTGCATCAGCAGCAAATGAGCGCGTCTGGCGGATAATGAACGACTTGTCTGTCGACGATTGCTTTTGTGCAATATCAGCCCACGATCTGCCACCCCCTTGCTGCTCTTCGTGATCATCCTCCTCTTCGTCATCGGTTTGGTCATCCTTGGCCTCCTCAGGCAGAAAAGCATCGACTCCCAGGCTTGTACCAATCAAGCAACCCATGTACTTTTTCAGCAGCGCCAAACGGCGGCGATCGGCGTCGGACTCCATAGCTTTTCCCGTCGCCGCAAAGAGACGGTTCATTAGCTTGAGCGCGTCCCGGTCATCCTGCTCGCCGCCCTGACGCGGCTTATCCTCGAGGAGTGCATTAAAATGAGCTGTGGTGCGCTCCAGATGTCCCTTGTCAGACACGATCGCGTCCGCAGACGCCATCGACTATGAACGACGTTAACGCGTGTATATGAGGATAAACCCGAACTCCTGGGACTTACATGGCGTACTAGCTGAGGCAAGTTCAGCTCGTCTTCATCAGCCCAAGGAAAACCTGTCATGTTTTTGCTGTGTGTTAAAAATGAATAAGAAGGAAGAAAGAACGTCTGTATGAGCTAAAATCTGTTTGAATGGCGGTTTATGAGAATTGCTGTATGCATGGGCGTAGGACAAGAGCACATCTGCGACTGAAATTGGTATAGCTCGGGCCGAGACTTAAAAATGACAAGGCTCAAATCCCTTCGCCAAACTGTTTATAACTCCATATTTGACCCAGCTTAACGTGCCAAGAAACCAGAGCTCTAGAGTGCTTTACCTATTTCCCGACAGTAATGTGGCAAGCCCACCTGAGAAAAAAAAGACCACAACTATCAGCGCAGGATAATCTCGCACTACACATCCGAAGTTTAACATAGCTCTTGATACAGAGCTAGACACGTCAGAAAACATTCTTTATGGCAGATAAATGGTACGTACATTGCCCTAGAAGAACAGCGGAGCACGCATGTTAGCTATGGTTCGGTGACGCGTGCAGGTTTAACCTTCGGAAAAGAAAAGGTCGCACAAAGCGAAATTGAAGGCGTATATCACGTGTTTGTGCCGTCGCCCACCCATTATAACAGTACAAGCCATCACTGAATGTACTCTAGTGAGTATCGTGAGTCTTGAAATGTGCACCAGTCCTTTTCCATAAGACTTTAATGCATGAATGCATAGTCCTGATAAATCAGTAAGCAATAAAATAGGGACGTATGCGCCAAATACTGTAGCAACAGTGTTCGTTCCTACGATAATCATTATATGTTCTAGCAAACTACGTAGTATGTGGCACTATGTGTATGTAGCCATTATGCCTTCTTTAAAGTCGATATGTATAAGAACAAAGCCTAACAACAGATCATACTACTGGTATTGAATGTCTTGCTGGAATTTCTAGGGGTTATAGACAGAGATTAATCGAAATTGGGGCGTGACTAGTATCCAGCCCGCTGTCTAAAAGAAATATGCATGATCTCTAGCGAGTAATCCAGATCGCTTAGAGACAGGCAGGTACACTATTATGTCACGCGCTAGAGCATGTAGGAGAAAATGCGCTAAAGCAACGGAACCTTCTAAACCACATGTTGCCGCCTTTGCAAAGGTCGATTACAGTGCTTCTTACGGTAAAGCGCTGCTGGCGGACGATAATAACAGTCTGCGTATGCCCTTGGTGGAGGTGGCGGGGGCAGCAGCGGAGGAGGCGATGTCGGCTGACGGTACCGGTAATTTGCATACGCTGCACGCTTTGTGGCATAATATTCGTCGATCATATTAAGTACAAAGCTCACCGCGTGTACCTTGAGCTCCTCATAGTGCGGATTGCGTTCGGGATCAAACATCATCATATGGGATATCAATATCGCTTCTGCATTGTACTGCTCTTCGTCTTCCGTAGGACCTTTTTCCCATGTTAGCGGACGGAAAAACGTGGACTCCTTCATGCCACTGGGTATGCGGATAAATTTTCTCGGAATAGTCCTAGTTTGGTCTCTGGATGGTAGCTAATACACCGAATATAAATCGTCGGATCATTTTGACCATATGTTATATATGAGAATGCAGGATAATGATATAGGACTGCCATACCTCATTGTAGAAGCAACAGAACTTGGTGTCTTGCAAGATTTCAAGGACATCTTCCACCCTAAAAATAACGAAGCATCTGATGAATATATTTCTATATTGGCCGATGGCAAGCCATCTGGCTTCCGAGTAAACCTTACCTTTCGCGATGACTCCAGAACTTTGCTAGCTGTTTGGTGAATTCGAGATACTGCATAGTATTATAAGCAACTTGCACGCCAAATAGCTTTGCAGCAAACAACAGGAAAGACGCCGCAGCCATGCTTGCGCTGAACTCGAGTAATGTCGATAGAAGAGTGTCTGATTTTGCTAGGATCGAGGACACTTTCTTCAGAGCGTCCTTCAGAAGACTCGGCACAGAACTTTTTTCAACCGCAATATTGGCGAGCATCTGAACAGGCCGCGTGCTGATGTCTTTCATCATTTTCAGAGCCATGTCTCTATCCAGAGAGAAAAAGGGCGTGTCATATGCCACCAAACCCAGAATGCGACATCTGTAAAGCTCTTGCATTCTTCTTTCGTTCCAATGGCGTACTACATCAGCGGCTTTGTCATGATAATGCATGTAAAGCGCATGTCCATAGATTAATCAATATCAGGTACGACTTTTGGGAATTGCTGATAGCTCACCTAGAAGTCCACCCATGCTATGACCGTGTAGAACGACCAGTATCTCTGCGCCGTTTGCTTCAAAAGACCACTCCTGCACTTGATGCTTGACCCAAGAAATGATATTATCGCGTGTAACACCGTACTTCCTAGCAGATGAAGATAATTAATCTTGAGTCTAACACATCCTGATATGACCAACATACCCCTTAGATTTGTAATCATAGAGCACCCTGTCAAGCACGACCTTTCCTTCATATGAGCGTTGCACATATTCATCAACATAAGAGGGAAGTTCCTGGAGAAGTCGTATCACTCTCGTTATGAACCGCTACATATAATAGTCCCCAAGTTTATCGGAGTTACCTTGAATGTGCGTCCACTTCTACCCAGGAAACCGTGAATCCATACGTTCTTAACGAGTGCTATCATCTTGTTTCTCTGGTCGAAAGAATCCAAATAACGGCCTTCCACTCAGAGTGGTATAAATAAGCAGAGAAATGAACGGGACAAGAGAACCGATTTGAGAGGAAAGGGGAAGAAGGAACGAGTAATGGGCGGCGGCTGAGCCAGGGGCGTGCTCTTTATTGCGCAGATTGTTCCACAGCCGCCGCCGAAAGGATCAAAATAGACAAATTCATTTCTCTATGGGGCAGATGAAGACTCTATACTACTCACTCCCGTTCCAAGACGAAGCAATGACTTTGTGTATGAGCCTTTGCTGTGTAGTAAGTACATCAAAGCTCCTTGCAGTTAATGCCATGTTCTTTTCATGATAGCGCAGTTTTAGAGTCAAGAATTTCTTGTGCACCATCAAACTCAGCAGCGCGGCGATCCAGGTCTAGATTTAGGATTTTCATCCCAACAATTAGAGCAAGAACGAGTTAATATCACCCTTATGTCCAGTTGAAGACAAAGGCAGTGTAGTAAGCTATACAAAAACAAAAAAAGAAAGGAAAAGAAGCTAATGGTGCCTAAAAGTAAGGCATATAACTCACCAGAATATAAGGTCAAGGCTGCTCGGGGAGAAAAATATGCTCAATCACGCAGATACTAAAAACGACAGTCGTTGCTGTTTTTTAAAGCTGAGACAACGCAAAATGATGCTGCATGGTGAGAGGTGGACTCAAGCTTATAGAGATGCTTTCACAATAATGTAACGAGACTAGACGACAAAGTCTTGTATCAGAGAGACATGGTACTTTATATCACGCGACGCGGCAAAGAGGAACAACAATGGAAGAAGAACCAAGTAATCAGAGGTAACCGCATGAGTAAATTTACCGGTCCAATCATATGTCAATTCCAGTGACGCGGTGTAGACTCGATAATTGCATAAACATTCTTCTCAAGAGTGTTGCGTTCACAGGCAACCATTGTAATCTAGCGGTGTCCATATAGATAAAAACTGCTATTATGCGCTCTTCTATTAACGTTGCAATCAATCAAGCTAGGTTAAGAGGGAAAGCAAAAGACAAACGAAAATTGAGTTCTGTAGCGTAAGCAAGGAGACGAATGATAACAATATGTAGGTAGCGGGATGATAATCCGATTCTATTGGTCTAATGTTTCTCTAGGGATCTTCAAAATACGAAGGAAGGGAAGAATAAAGTACCTAACCCCTTCCCTTTGAACCTGACTCCGCACTGCACCTACAATTTGATTTTGGGAAGATATAACTATTGTAGACATTAAAAACAGAAGGTGTGGGATATCAAACATGTGTCCCGACCACCCTAGTTGCATAGCACGCAGTCGCTATAGTGATCTTACGATATCCCTGATTCCAGACGATTACAGTATCAGTTGACACTCGAGCTCGTGGTTTTTGTTGACATCCAGTTAGTACCTAGACATTCCGTCGATCGATCTTGGGGCCTGAGCCAGCTCATTTCAGCCATCGAAATAACATCTTGGTACCTTTATTATGTGTGAAACTGATGTCTCATAATAGGGCGTCTGCAGACGATGTCTTCATTATATTGCTTAAAATAAAGCAATGCTAGTCTTTTGATAGAGCGTTCTCTTAGCCTACGATACTCTGCTGGTATCACCATTGCGTTAAATGGTCAAGCAGGTTAAGTCCCGGGAAATTAAATAAGAGATATTCCCGATACTTGAAATAATGTACTTCGCTGTGAATTTATGTGTAGCACATCGCCGTGAGCATCATTTGACAATGTCAAATATAAAGTTCGGCAAGGAACACGCGACTCACCAGAAACTTTAGGTCCGTTTTTCCCATACAAACCTAACATGCGGCTCCACAATCTCTGCTGAGGTATTATATTCCAAATATATAAAAGTACGCCTCTTCCAGGATCACGATCGTAATTAAGCGGTCCTGCATGGGACCTTAAGCTAATGATCCAGCCGCTTTCGCCAACTGAAAGCAAACCAGCTGGTTATGTGTCCTATAACTTCACCCATAATCGGGCGCCGACACTGGTTTCAATTAACACGACATCGTCTGTCAGAAATACTGTGCAATGTACAAGGAACTATATTTGTCTCAAAAAAAACTTTAATTTAATCCGTACACTCGGGCAGAACACGCGCAAATGCGTGCTTTGATGTAACAAAAGCTTCGACAGTCTGCTGACTTTGCAATGCGTTTATCCCATTCCCGCTTTATTATTCAAGTACTCAGGCGCGTCGAAGCAACTTATCTAGTTTGTAGCGTTTCGCTTTATAAATATGCTCGAAAACGGTATGTCTTTCAGGTACAATTTATGGAACAAAAAAGTCATCCATATTAAAGTTTCCAGGCTCAGATCAATCATCCCCATCCTTACTCACCCTCGATTTTCATTGGCTACCCGCTATCCGCTTTTGGAAATCTTTGTGAAATGGATGACCTGAGCTGTGCGGCAAACTTTTTGTTCTTGCAGAACAACGAATCAGGAGAGTGGCTCGGGACACACGCGGGGGATTTTATGGAAAAAAAAGCCCTACACCGCACTGATACCTACCCCATTGGTAGAAGATCAACATAAAGTGTGGGGAAAGCCGCTTTGGCCCAAAGTCGAGGCAGAATGTTTAGGACGACACGGAAGGAGGACGGAACCGAGCAAATTCGCTCAGATTATCATTTTCTAGCCATATCATTAATTTTCACGCGCTGTCGAGCTTACGTGACCGAAACCACAGGCTAGTATAAAGAGACCCACGCGCAGGCATGTGCTTGAACTGTTTTCCTTAATCTACCGCGTTCTTCTCCCTTTCCAATTTTTAATTTTTCTTCCCTTGTGCACTCCACAACTATGACTACCTCAGAAACAGGTACATACGTCTATTAAGCGAAAAGAGCCATTCCTCAATGCTTCCCTCGTGTTTTGTCGAGTAGCAGCTAAGCACGTTGTCAACGACCCCAAGACTGTAAGTTTCGCGATAAAGGACGCGTCCAGATAATCTTTAAGACTGACATAACATATTTCTTCATGACACAAGGCCGTGAGCGACAGTATCCACGGACTCTGCTACGCAAACCCGCACCTGCGGCTGGTCAAAGAAGATAAGAGTAAGGGTAGCTATCTGGGCTGCAGCGTGTTATTGACAGTCTATAATAGTTGTCATCGACGCTGAGACGGCCTCTATCGCGAAGAAGCAGGTCACGCTTGTCGCAGGAGGCGGTTCCGGACACGAACCCGGTTATGCTGGCTATGTCGGCCAGGGCATGCTCACTGCCGCCGTATGTGGTCACGTCTTTGCCTCGCCGTCCACCAGCCAGGTCCTGTCTGCTCTCGAGCGCGTCCAGTCACCTCATGGCACACTGGTCATCGTCATGAACTACACCGGCGATTGTCTGCATTTCGGTCTGGCCGTTGAACGTGCCAAGGCCCAGGGTATCAAGGTCGAGATGGTCATCATTGCTGAAGACGTCGCTATCGGTCGCAGCAGCAAGGTCGGTCGCCGAGGCCTGGCTGCAACCGCCCTGGCCGTCAAGCTGGCTGGTGCTGCCGCTGCACGAGGGTACTGTTATTGTTATTGTTATTGTTACTATGAATATCATCAAGTGGATATACGAGACTACTTGGGTACTGAGACGCTTTCTCGTTGTTTCTAGATGCTCTCTGGAGCAAGTCAAGGCAGCAGCCGAGCAGGTGAACAAGAACGGTGCAACACTGGGCGTGGCACTCGACCACTGCCATGTGCCTGGCTCGGGCAACCCGATCCATCTGCCACCAAACATGGTCGAAATTGGCATGGGCATTCACAACGAGCCCGGCCTCGTGAAACGCTCGATCGAGCCTGCTTCCACACTTGTTCGATCCATGGTCGACATGATCCTTAACAAAGACGACAAGGAGCGCGGTTATCTGCAATACAACAGCTCCTCCAAGGCAGTCTTGCTTGTCAATAATCTCGGCGGTCTCTCCAACCTGGAGCTCCACCTTGTGGTCAAGGAAGCAGTCGAGGCATGCCAAGGCCGTCTTCAGCTTGAGCGCGTCTATGCAGGCACTTTCTTGACCAGTATCGACATGCAAGGCTTTTCGGTATCGCTTCTTACCCCCCTCGAAAAGGATACATTGGCCTACTTGGACGACCCCGTGCAAGCCCCAGGCTGGCCCGCTTATTCTCACGGGCCCTTCTCAGCCAACATTGATGCTCCCCCACATGCAAAGCAAAAGCTGGAGACCGTCTCCACTGAGGGTGATGTTCCTGGTAAGTCTGAATTAACATGGATGATTCCGTAACACAAGTCACCCAAAGCTTTGGGAACCCAGTATTGACTCATACGTTTATAACTTTACCATTAGTCAACCCCGAGCTAGTGCGTGCCGCCGCACAAGCCGTCATTGCTGCCGAGCCCGACATTACCTCGTACGACACTATTCTCGGTGACGGTGACTGTGGCCTGACCCTCAAGGCAGCTGCTGCAGGTATGTGCTTGCGTGGGATGTGGCGCGACGTTGCGCTGCATATGGTGCATCCAAAGCGGGCTGGTTTCTTATTTTCTTCATTTAAAAATAGCCATTCTGGAAAACCTGCCGCAGTTTCCCGTGCAGTCTGGCGTGCAGACTCTACTTGACTTGGCTGACGTGATCGAGAACACCGTCGGTGGCACATCTGCCGCCATCTACTGTATCTACATTAACGCTCTTGCAGGCAGTTTGTCCAAAGCTAGAGACCAGCAAGGCGTCGCTCAGTGGGCCAAGGGTATGTGGAAAAGAGAAAAAAAAGAAAAAAAGCGTCATGGTCGTATGACTTCTTCGCACTAAATGCTCACTTTCCTGACTGGGTCTAGCCTCCGCATTGGCCCTTGAAGCACTCCAAGTATACACTCTGGCCCGTGTCGGTGACCGCACCATGATGGATACCCTGATCCCGTTCGTAGAGACCTTAAACGCCAAGCAGGACGTGGCAGCCGCAATTGAGGCAGCACAGAAGGGTGCAGAGGCGACTCGGCACATGCATGCCAATATGGGCCGTGCGTCTTACGTGCCCGATGAGGATGTTAAGAAGGCTTCCCTCCCTGACGCTGGTGCCTACGGCCTTGCCGCTCTGCTTACTGGTCTCGGCAAAGCACTCAACTAATGAGAAGCATGCCTGCTGTAAATTTGTCTCTTGTATGCCCTCACATTTAAAGCAACCTGCTTCTACAAAAAGTTTCTTAATATTTCCTTGCATAAAAATACACGTTTGCCAAATGACGTTTATTTTGCTATTTTATACAAGACGGTTAGGACAGTCTGTGTGAGAGTTGAGGGGGAGCTATCCTCTTTAAATAATACTCTTTACATGAAAGCAATAGGGACACCCATGAAGGAACATGCAGTTTAACATTTTGTAAAGATGAGGAGTGAAGACACAAACAAAAGAGACTTCCTTAAATATATACATATGGCACACCGGTGTTTCTCCACGGACGACGATCAGAACGGTGCCTTATTGCAAATCGACGGGCAGAAAGTTGCCTACAATGATGGTCTAGTCACGCAAAATTTGTTAGTCAAGCTGGTACGAGAAGCGCAGCTGCGTCTGTATACGACCGTACCGGTCTAAAAAGGGGCAAGAAATAATGACCATTAGCATTTAAATCATCCGACTGGATCCGTGCTTACTCACATGTTGTATTTGTCTCTGCGGATAGTAAATGAAAAGCAGCAGGACATGATATTGGACGTGCGTTGGTGTTTGAGGAAACAGGATGTCAAGACAGCTTTTTGCTTTGCATCAAAAGCGATATTTCCGTACTTTTCCCAGTAGTTCACTGTAGATTCTTCAGCCATGATCTCATAGATACAGAGTTGTCCCTAAATAAGATACAAGTATATGTCAGAACTATGCTATTCAAGCTGCATTTGACGCACATCACGCAATTTTTCCACCGGAACGTCAATTAGCGATGCGAACTCCTTGTTTCCCTTGTATATCTCCCCTGTGCGGCGCCATAGACAGGCAGGAACAGCCATAGCGCTGAATACACGATCATAATCCTAATAAATAAAAGTGTCTGTTTCAGCCATGACAACAGCATATGCATTTCGGGAGGGTCATACCAAAAGCAGTCGCTCGAATGCTTCCTCGACAAGGATGAGATCAATATCCGTTAATGCCTGTGCAACATCCCGGAAAGTGGGTCGAAAGGTTCCCATCACGTTTAGGATCCGCTGCCGACTGTCGGATGACATACTTTTTCAAAGGGAAATAGATACAAAAAGTAAAGAGATCATGTTCAGAGTGACTGTTCAAAATCACAACAGGAAACGTCTTACTGCTGGTCCATATAGCGTTGAAGCCGTGCATAACCGTTCACATAATTGTACGGTTTCAGAAACCCCGCCTCGTACTTTGCATTGATGACTTCGTTGAGGCGGTCTTCGAGCTTGCCGTCCTGAGGATCCGCCGCTGTCAAAAAGAACTTGTCTTTACTATCCGGCGAAGGAGTCGTCAGACCGTTACTACTCGGGTCGTAATAGAATCTATGCGTCTCGTCGCCTTCGCCATCGATGAAGTCGCTAAACGACATGGAAGAAAGGTGTGAGAAAAATTGAAAGAAAAGAAGCGAGTAAAAAAATAAAGAAAAAGAGGGGAAGAAAAAAGAGCAACAAGGGGTCTTTTTTTTCCTCAATTCCTCTTTCTTTCTCTTGTCTCATTTTTGACTCACTTGAGGATCGTCAGTTCCTTGCCCATCGATTCGCTAGCAAAAGTCAGAGGCAATGAATCTGCAAGGAGTCCAACGTAGCATGATTATTGTCGTATAAAGTACAGTGTGAGCCTGTAATGCGCTACGCTAAAAAAGGACAAAGACACACACCTCGGGCCGTCCGTACTGGTGGTGAAAGATGTTGCCTCTGTGACCCAGACATGCGTGCATGATTGGTCGTGGTTGTGGTTGTGGTCGTGGTCGTCGTTGTGGATGGACTTGGCTTTTTGGCCAGAGTTTCTGGACGAGGCTCGTCGTGGCACAAATGGCCAATGCTTCGCTTCAAACATCGTTGGCATGGTCGACCTGTTCTGACCCGCGTCAGTATGTATGTACTTGACCTAACAACCCTGAGTGTAATGCACAAGGGACCTCCACCAACAGGGTTTCAAAAGCACATAAAAAAATAGTGAAGAATAAATGGTGCGGTTACCTTCATCGCATGTCATATGAGACCGTCTGCAGAAAACACAGGCTGAGGGGTAATAATTGTAAAGCAGTTTGAGGAAGAAAAAGGGAAGAGGGGAAAGGAGGGGCCGTTGGAAGCGTTGTTCCTGCAGTGTGAGTGATATACGCGAAGATGCCAGAATATTGCTTTTACCCAGAGACACTTTTTTCCGCTTTCGTTTGACGCCGAGATCGACATTGGTAAGGGATTGCGACATTGCGACCAAATAAAAAAAAGGGAAAGTGAGAGAGTGTAAGAGGAAGGGAGAAGAAAGGTGAGGCAAAAAAGTAAAGTCTTGCAACTTATTTTCCCCACATTTCCCAATATATGTATAAAAAACCTGTCCCTCTTCCTGTCCTCTTGGGTGTTTCACAAACTTTGTCGAAATGGAGGGCTGGCTTCACACGGGGTGTGGTGTGGCATGTGCCATGTGATGCCCGACAAGCCATTCAGAAACGCCCATTCCTCCATCCCGCGCGCACATACACACACACATACAGGACACACGCACACTTACGCAACACAGAGTGCGCAATCCTCAACTCTATTAGATGCGGTTGACGAATGACACGTCTCGATCTCCTTTTTTTGATAAGATATGAAATAAAGAGAAAATACATCATAAATATGTAAGCACTATTTTATTATATAGACGGTATACTATGTGGCTACGCTCATCCTCCCCTTCGGTTCTCCAAGCTCATCAGTCGTCGGTCTCGCTTTGATAATATGTCCAGCAAGTCCTCTTCAACGTCACTGTCAAGCTCCGAGTCGCTGTCTGAGACCGCATCCGGTTTCAGTATACGTTGCCGTGTCTTGATGACCGTGGCTTCCGAGAGATCCATGATCGTTGTCTCGCTGTTGGGTTTCTCTATGCGTGGAGGAGGGGCCGAGTCGGGAGGGGGAGGAAAGTTGATTTGCGGCCGTGGTGGTTGTGATCGAGGTTGTGCATGCAAGGGATATATAATTTGAGTTGGTGACTGCGATGGCTGCGGCAGCTCTGGTGACTGCAGTGGCGAGGCCGTACCGATGGACATGGTCAACGCAACCCCGGGTGCTGTCGAAGACGCTGCCGAGGTAGTTGTCGCTGTTTCATCGTCGTCGGACATGAACATGAGGTCACGAAACGAGCCCATCTCCTTGCCAAACGCCGGTCCGCCAAATGAAAGTCGGAGGACCGGTGCGTTGGGGCTTTCAATTGACGGGCGGTGCGGCTGCAGCGTGATGGGCTTTCCGCCGCTTTCTGATGCGGTCGAGCCCGAGAACGATGGCCTTGGTACAGGTGAAGAAGGAGTGATAGGTCCTCGTGGCTGCTGCTGCTGCTGCTGCTGCTGCTGTTCTTGTTCATGTAGAGAATGAGTCGACCCTAGTATGGAGGTGCTACTGCCGTTGTGGTTTTCGTCGGGTGACAACAATCGACTGTCGGTGTTGCTTTCCTTTCCTTTGCTGTTCGCTTTCCCCAAGCTGTCGATGCTGATCCCACCCGTAGAGCGCCGCAGCATGCGTTGCATACGTTTAATCATTTTGTGCTCGTTCTGGGCCACATTCTCAAGGATCTGGGGTTGTGAGAGTGGCACAGGTGGTTCCGCGTCACTGAGGGGTATGGTGCCAATCACGATGGGTATATCTGCTGTCATGCAGGATAAGGCTTGGAAGTCTACGGTCGTGGTAATATCGAGCGTTTCTTCTTCACCATAGACCGTTGTCAGGTCTTGCAGCTGGGCACGCACACGCACCTTGTAACTGATTTCCAAGATCCGTCCGTCCCCATCCACAGTAGGTGAGGTCCATTTTGGGATGTTTAATACACGTGAGATGGACTGCAGGTTCTGATGCATGAGCTCCACGTCAGCCTTGACGGCGTGTACGACCATGCTTGGAAATGTAAATGCTCTACTTCTATTGTCAATAGGCCATACTCCATCCTATCTAGATATGGGGCATACCTTCCGCCGCATAAAATACGGGTTTCCTGGATTAATGCGAGGGTGATACCGTTCTTCCGCTGATAAGGCGTTGTGTGGTGCAGCTCAATGTCGACGGGGATAGATTGGTCTAGGGCGAAGAAAGTCGTAAGCAGGATGGAATAGGGTTTAAACACATGGCGCGTGGTGTCTTTTCTCTTTCTATAAATGCTTACTGCGGACATAACCTCGGCACGGCAATACAATTTGCATGACAGACTTTATAGAGTCTGTGTTTGTCGCAACAGAGGGAAAGGAAGTGTCAGCAAACGGACTGATAGAAGCGCGGGCTTGCTGAGGGACAGCGTGGTCTGAGCGTGTAACATCCATGCGCTGCAGAACAGGCACACACGTGCGAGTAAAAAGGGGAGAGTCCGACGCCGACCGATGCAGAAATGCTTCGAGAGTGTATTCAATGACGCCGCCCAAGCCTGTTTCTGTCTAATAGAGAAAAATAGGAATCGGCCACCCACCCAACGAATGAATGTGTAAATACGGTATACAAAATCGCATTTATTGCATTTGCGTTGATAGGAAATATCCTGGAGTCTAGATAGCTTACCTCCGTGCAGCTGGGCAGGACACAATGGTCAGGGACATAGAAGCGGAAAGGGTAACTATAGGTCTGATTGGCCTCGAGCGTCTTGGGTGGTGCGCGAACCTTGGCGGGTGGCAGCAGGAAGCCATGCGATGGGACGGTGGCCGTCTTGCGGAATGCATCGGCCCGCCAATCGCCGTTTTCGTTGATGAGGGGGAGGTCGCTCGTTTCTGAGAACAGCTCGTACTCATCCTTCACCCCGTCTGGATTCTGCACACGCACCCGCCCTGACCAGACCAGCTCGAGGCGTGTCACCTTGAGTTGCTTGGGTGTGCTGATCTCCACTGACCCCTCGACGGCGTCCTCGCGAAAATAGTATTTGCTGTGATTTTCAAGACAAACGTCAAAGCTTAAATTGGCACGTTTGCCGCTGCTGCTGTTCTCGAAAAGACGTTTCATACTTTCCCAAGTGTTTTCATGTGGAAAGAAAAAAGGAAAGAAAGAAAGGAAAAAGACACTGGAAGTGGCACGCTTATCAACGAATTAAAAATAAAATAAAAAAGAGAGAAGGAGAGACAGAGACAGGGCCATCTGTTCTGTTTGCTGAGCCAGATGGTCTGGGCTAGTTTGTGTGACCCTTTGGTGTTGATCCGCGTTCATCTCTTTTACTTTATGTCAAGCACGTTTCTAAACTCTTTATCGCTTCTATTTCTGATGAGCGTCGCCCGCGCCGCAAATGCCATCACTTGCTCAGCACCTTCTTCTTTTGTTGTATCCGGATTCTGAGATCTAGTATTATTGACTACAATTGGTATGAGAACAGAGTGTAACGCTATCCCGTGGAACAATCCCCCACCATTTTGGCTTTGCTCTTCCAAAAGCGTATACCAATGGCATGTAGATCTTTCCCTTGTCGCACTATTCTGATAATTACCTCTGATGTGTGATCTTGCATATGTATAAGGAAACAAGACCGGCGTACCCCGGCCAAATATACAAATGCATTCCTCTGTTCCATTGTCTGTGATAAATGGTGTTTATATTTTTAGTACGTTAAGCTTTCTGAGTGCAAAGTCAATTATGAAAAGTCTCGATTCGCAATAGTCAGTTGCATATACACCATAAAGTATCGTACTATATCTGTCCTCTTTTCAAATTGTTCGATCTTCTTTTGTAAGTTATACGCATACGTAATGTTGTATTTTTTCTTTTCGGAATCCGTAATCGGGTCATGCTGGCCTGCCTCTTTGTTTCGACGACTCCAGTCAGTAAAATGCTTACCATGGAAAAGCACGTATCGCATCCTCGTGGAGTCGACTCTTCTTCGGTCAACGCATATAGATTTAGGGAACGTGTTTACACACATCGTATAGCCTGGCTGTTTGCTGTTTAAGGAAGGAGCAGAAAAATCTGGATACCTTCCCTTCTAATCTTGTGACGTTATTCTTCGTCAAGGCGAGGAAAACCAAGAAAGTTTATGTCAGATCATGTACAATGGATAACACAAACTGGGCGAATCCGAGTAGGCGGGTCGTTTGGATCATTCATTTGCCTCTCTTTGCCCCTTTTTGCAACAACAAATTTTCGCGTCCGCTTCAGCCAGAAACGCCAGAGTCGTCTCCTCCTTTATTCTTTTTTCCTTCTACTATTACTACTTGTCTCTCAATCGGCGACCATAATGGACTTTGGTCTCCTGTCGCATGTCGACGATTTACTAGCTGAAGTCTTCTTGGACCAGCTTCACTTGTGGTTTTCGACCATGAAAGTGTCTCGTGAACGGATTACGCTGGTGATCCCGAAAGAACAAGTCCTCGCCATTCTTCAAGAGCGCGTTGTTCGAGGCCAAGGCCAGATACGAGAAGCGGTGGCCGACCTGTCAGAGTAGGCTCTTGCTGAGTTAACTGTGTATATTTTACTGAATACCTATGCGTCAACTCAGGCTGCCTTTTCTTGGCGACCTTATGCAACGTTTGAACATGGCCCAACGAAACGAGTTCCTCGCTCACCTTAAGCGATACGTTTTAATGCAAGTTCACTCATGCCATCCATTCAGTCACTTAAGCTGACGCCGTAGATAGGTTTGCACCAAACGCAGGATACGAGGTCGCAGGCACGGGCCGTTATGCCGGTTTAGGTACACAAGTACAAGCGTGTATTTCAGCAACGCGAGACTGGAAAGCGGGCGAGGAGATCCGGTTCTGCACAGGCGTTATTGCGTGTCTGACTCCGGAGCAAGAACAGCTGATGAGCAAGGAAAAGCGCGACTTTAGTATCATGTACTCCACTCGCAAGTCCTCGCCTTGCCTTTTCCTTGGTCCCGCCCGTTTCATGAATGTAAGTGACCCATAGTCTGCATCAATGTCGCTGTAACACGGCTTTTTGTTAGCATGATTGTGGATCAAACTGTCGGGTATGCAGCATGAGACGATTATAACGTAAGAGACTCAATAGCGACTGCAACTTCTAGTTTATGCCCTACGGTGACAATGGCATTACCTTCAAAGTCGTCAAAGATATTGCATGCGGCGAGGAAATCACCACCTTTTACGGCGAGCACTATTTTGGGGAGGACAACTGCGAATGCTGGTGTGCCACATGCGAAGCGTAAGTAAATGAGTACCTTACCGGGAAGAAGCTGAGCCGTTTTGCTTAGCGAGGAAAGGGGGCATTTTGCCACTGAGCCCAAGGGGCCGAAAGCCTTAAAAACTACGACTAATTCCTCACGGCGGCGAAGTTCAAGGAAACGTAAACAACAATCCTATGAGGGTTTCTTTGATAACGTTAAAAGAAGACGAAAACTACCATCTGATGAGGATGCGAATCGAAAAGAGAAAGATATGGTATCTTCTGTTCGAAGCAGCAGAAAAGTAAGATGGGATACCGGGGACGGCGCATGGTTCTCACAGTACGTTAGGAAAACTTACCTATTTCTCGTGACAATGATATTCATATTGAGCAGCGTTCGTCCTACGGAGAAACGTACCATCACGACACCCTGTCTAACTATGTATCGCCGTACTACCCGCCAGCAGCACCCACGTATCAGGATGCAACTCTGTCTTATCCGCATCAGCGGTCATCTTTTGATACCAATGCCGGTATACCTGCGACCGCTCAATATGCAGGGAATCCGCCCTATGGCTGTCCGAGAATGCCGCGAGCATACATGGACGAAAAACACAATATGCTTTGGAACATGGAGGATTTTCAATACGAGTACCCTGTCAATATGCGCCCATACCACAAACCCCATCCGCAATCCCTATTTTGCCACATGTGTTCACCGTCCGAGCAACGACGGCAGCTGTACGCCGCGCAATTCCAGCAAAATTATACCTATCCAACTGCATGCAACAACTATAACAACTACAATTACAACTACAGCTCCCCCAGCCTCACTGATCACACGAACTCCTCCGTCTACCCTTATCGATCCTTCATGGATATGCTGAATCTAAATCAGCCGGGTTATCTGGAGGAACGCATGGCAACCAACCTATCGCATGCTTGCTTCAACCCGTCACCTGAATTTTATCCGTCTGCGCAGAATCCCTACGACGCATATTATAAGTTACCTGCTCCTGCTGCCCTTCCAGGCTTCATGCATAGTGCAGCTGCCACTGTCACTGTCAGTGCAAGACAGGTTCCACCTGCGGTGTCACACTCAGCGCCGTCGTTCTCGGCACATAGCACCCACGCATCATCGACGGCCTATGCGTTAAGCTCGGATAGCGAAGACAATGGAAACTGTTGCGCTTGTGACGAGCCATTGGACGAACCTGACGATGCAAAACGCTGCAGACGCTGCCAGAGACATTGGATTCTGTTTCGGCTAGAATGGCCTGCGCGTCGTATCAAGAAGAAGCGCGGCAAGGCAGCGGCAGCAGCGGCAGCAGTGGTCAACAACGAGCTTGCTGATAGCATACCCCCACCTTCCATTCCAGCAGAACCATCGATGCTAACAAGCGGCCACAGTATACCTACCCACAGCTAATTCATCTCTGTCCTACATCAATATCATGCTACTTTCTTTATCTTCATCCGGATAACTCTCGCTTTTCGATCATTCTCGTATGTAAAGTTCATTTTATTGTACATGGCTTCTACAACACAAGCTTCATAAAGGCTTGATGCAAGGAAGAGGATCAATGGATCTTCTTCAGTGCAGCCCACTTTTTGACAGGGCTAGTGACGTAGTTTTGGATCTTGCACTTCTTTTTTTGAACAGAGACCTTGTCCGGCAGCTCATCTTCCAGTTTCTTGTAAGCTGAGTATTGCAAGACAAAGAAATCCAGCTGACATCCGTCAAAGCTCCAGCCCTCATCGTCCACACGCACACAACCGTTGTGTTTCATGCCGTCGGGGAGCTTTTTGCCATCGAGTTCTTTGATATAGAGCGTTGTTCCTTGCTTGATGTCGTTCGAGGCCACGCTGACCCAGGGCGTGAGCTTATTGTCATCGTCCGAGCCGATGCCGTACGGGTCGTCTTTGCGATCCACCTTCATGTAGGTATTCTTGCCATCGTCGAGGTTTACCATGATACCGCTCTCGAGAAGGCCAGTGCCCTCCATTTGGAATTTCTACAGAACATAGTTAGCATGATTTCACTCACTGTGATGCAATTTTTGCTTACCTTGAAGGTGTTCTTTGAGACTTTGGCAATAGTCTTGCCATCCTTCGTTTTAAGTTTCTTGGTCTTGGGACCGTCCAACTTGACAGACTTGCCGTCGTTCAGCATATCTTTGTCTCCTTCTTTAGGAATCCAGTACCTATGAAGATAAATTGAGGAGGCGGTAAGTCAGCTGCTCCTAAATCAAAGCGGAGGCTGGAAGATACTTACTGCGTCAATTCAGCGTGCTTATAGCAGCTCTTGATACCGCGCTCTTCAATCGGCACAGCCGATACGGAGAAAGCAAGAGCGGGGATGAGAAAAATGCAAATCGAGGAGAACTTCATGATATTGAGAATGTGTTGGATGGATGACAGATGAAAACAGTGGAAAGGAGAGGTTTGGGGTTGGGGGTAGAAGAGGCCTGCTCAACAATGAAAAAGATGCGAATGAATGGAAAGTGAGTGGGATGGGTTGTAATGATACAGCGATCAACGCAAGAAAGAGAGGTGGACAGTTGTACCAGACAAAAGAAGAGAGAAAGTGTTGGGTTGATGAGAAACCAGGGACAAGGCTTTATATATATGTCGGCTGCTTAGCATACAGAGGAACACATACTCTACATCACAACATGTCGCCACACAGCCCGGTCTCCCTTCCCCCATTAAGCTGCATCATTTATGTGATTTTACTGCATTCAAAACCCGGAAATAATACGAATGGCAATTATTTCCCCTTACCGTGCGCTTTTGACTTTCCTTGTTTGATGATATGCTTATTTTACTTTTTTGTTTCCTTTGTGAAACGATTTTTCTACCCTTTCTTGTGTGGAGCCTCTGTAATTAATCCGATATGGTAACTGGCGATTATTTGCCTTGGTGGTATTCATTTATGGCGTTTGTGTCGCATTTTTTGTTTGCGGATCCGAACCTGTGCATACAATAAGACAGACGATTCGTCTCCATAAAAATTAAAAAAAAAAGGCTGTTGTGCAATTACTGCTTGAACCCCGCCAAACAAGCAAAAATCAATCGCGTCAGGGGCGAAAGAAAAAAAAAGGATTTTATTAGTCGCATGATGCCATAGCTATGAGAAGGCCGTTGGAAGTCAAGGCGGAGGACCATGCCGGCATTTTACCCAAAACGGAGGGACGGGGTTAAGAATGCACTCCCATCGTGGGTCTCAATTTCATTGTGCAAAAAAGCAACTTGATAACGACCGTCCCCCGTCCCTGAATTGCACTTGCCTTGACAGGAAAAGGATGTGAAGGTTCCTGAACGTTATTATCGCTCAAGTCTTTTTCTTGAATTTATATGTACATTCTTCCTGAAGAAAGCATGCTTCGATATCACTTTATTCTCGGCAAGGTAATGTGAAGTAAAAACTGATTGCTGTGTGTTGCTCAACATGGGTAATATATACATAGATAGATAAGATCGTTCTATTCTAACATTGTTTTGCTCCATCAGATGTGGTTGGGTACCCAGGGTCCCGTCAGTCTAGGGGTAACAATATGTCTGATGGTGATGTTTATTTATCTGGTAAGTCATACACGAGCTATACGAGTTCACAGGATGAAGAGCTGCTATGCAGAATCCATGGTAATTAGATATGCAAGGCATCTGTCGTCTCGGGTCACACAATGCTCTAGTGATATGCTGTGACACACTTCTGTAATGGCGCGCTATGGTCGCATCACGCAGTAGATTGGCATGATGGATACATACCTGTAGTTCACATAGGTAGAGATATGCAGGCTGTTGCAGCACGGGCTATTGACAGGTACCTTGAAAATGAAGCAATGTCACCCTGGTGCCTGCGCCATCTTCCTTGGATGGCGGGAAGCTACCGCACATGGAAGCTCTCCCATCTGTGCTTGATTAATCAAGTATATACGTGCAAATGATGAAAACAATAAAACAGTAAGACATGGTTCGCGGCTTATTGAGTCACACGCCTGCGTTCTAAAAGCCTTGTGCGGGGCACTTTTGTACGTATGTGTCAGGGCTCTTGATACTAAGGATGTCTGAAAAAAAAAAACAACGGGGGTCATCTGGTCTGAGGCATATCAACCCCTCTGCGTCTCAGTAACGAGATTTTGATATTTATAACATTCTACATATACTACGGGGGGTGGAATGGTCCACGTCTGTCTGTAGCTTTCAATGTGTGATTTTCTCATGACATAGCATGCAGTGAGATATAGCTAAAGGGAGGGCCTGCAGTATAAGCGCTTTTTGTTCAACAGAGTACTGAGTTGATTTCCCGAATCTCGCGGTTTCGGCGAGTCAGTCCCGCACGCACCCGCTTCCACCCACTATTACACTGGACAACTTTCTCATATGCCCTCTTACCTCTCCGATTCGCGTTTGAACAGTTATGAATCCGCATTCTGCGGTGCTGCAGCTGGTGTCGTGTCTCGGTAGCTACTTTTATGACGCGTTCCTTTTTGATTTGTGTGTGCTGACTCACTTGACAAAGCGTAGCCACCGCCCCCTTGGACGTGGTAAAGATCCGAATGCAACTTCAGACCCATCGGACAGAGTTTCGGTTTGGCAAACACGTCGCTGGTGCGGCCGCGGCTAAATATAACCGTATCATACCCGCCATGAGGACGATCCTCAGGGAAGAAGGCATTCTCGTAAGCAGGCTGATCCGTACCGCAGATCGCATACACTAAGCACACTTGACCGATCTGACGTCGTGTGTATAGGGTCTCTACAAGGGTAACTTGGCGGCTGAGTATCTCTATCTGCTTTACAATGCGGTCGAGTTCTGCGCCTACAGAGAGATAGAACTGGCACTGGACACACTGGTACGTCTCGCACGTGAGGCAGGAGTCAGCATGACGCAGAGATTTCACACATACCAATCCGTGCTAGGACTCCAATGACCGCGTACCCCACTCTGCAAAGACCTTTATCAGCGGTATGCTTGGTGGCAGTATTGCAACAGCCACTACTTATCCACTCGATCTGCTCCGTACTCGATTTGCTATGCAAGGAAACAAAAAGGTACGGAAAGGTACCAGAAAAACGCGTCAAAATCTCATTTCAACACACTAGCACTACACTGGGCTTGTGCAAGCCACGCGGCTCATCTATCGCAATGAAGGTATCTCTGGTTTCTATGGGGGCATTTGGCCTGCAGTGATACAGATTATGCCCTACATGGGCCTCGTCTTTGCCAGCTACGACAAGATTGCCACTACGTTCAAGCATGGCAGGGTACGTAAAAGTCGGAAAACAAGCAAAAGCAACCTTGTGGGGGCTCACCTAAAGAATTTCTTTCAGGATAACGGCATTCTTAATCCGGACCACAAGCCATTGCATGACATCTTGAGCGGCGCACTCTCAGGCGTCGTCTCCAAGATCGCTGTGTATCCCATGGACCTCGTCCGGAAGCGGCTGCAGGTTCAGGGCCCCAATCTTCATGGCTATGTGATTGAATCTATACCCGCCTATGCAACCCGCTCCTGGCTTGCCTGCTTGAAACACATTGCGGCTAACGAGGGCATCACCGGTCTCTATCGTGGTTTGACCGTGGCGCTTATCAAGGTCGCGCCCGCGATCTCCTTGACGTTCTTTGTTTACGAAAAAACAAAGGAAGGCATTCTGTGGATGAAAGATGCATAAATGGCTTGACTTCCACTTCTGATATACATTGTACATAGATAATCACTTTTTCCTCCCATTTCTTTTTGTATTCCACGTCAAAAAATTAGATTTTACCAACGGATCTCTCCAGAATACTCTCTCCAGAATACTCTCTCCAATGGAACGGCGTTCCACTCTGTTGGTATAAGTCATATATCAAACATTGTAATGCAAGTCTAAGTGCATTAAGGAGAGATAGAGGGGGCTACGTTGGGCTTACCAAAAAATGGGAATCGGTCCGAGGTATGTCTGTCATTGGTAAAAATGCGCATATTTTTTTTTTTTGTGTTGTTTGTGTGTAACTAGAAGGAAAAACATACGTACATGCATAAATGATGACTGACACTATTTTTAAATGGGGGGGGGGCATATTTCAAGAGACATCCAAAGGCAAAAATATGATACATAGGGATCATGAGGAAAAGTATGTACGACAGAAGAAGAAAAACGAAAAATGAAAAGAGCGAAGTTCAGACACATGACATACGTACTATACAACGTAATTAATGGTGGTGATGAGAGCTAGTCGTTCTAACGATTGTGGTATGTATGCATTGGCCACCAGTATGTTGCTACGATAGGGGGCTTTTTTTGCGGAGAGATGTGCATTACCAGGCACCGCTCAAAGTCCTCTCCAACTCGTCTCGTGCTGGACCATGTTCGGGCTGCCTAAAGCGACGATGGTGATCGACGGGAACGGCAGCTGTCTGTTGAATAAATCGGTTGGTTTCTTCCTCCGTCATCTCGTCCGGTTCGCCCACCAAACCGCTCGCCATGATCGCCCCTTCTGCTACTCCTCCTCCTCCCGTCTGACTTGTCTCAGTCTCCTCCCCTTCATATTGCGTCTCCGATCCGTCCATCGGGGTCGGCTGACTGTTCAGAAAGGGATCGATGACATCCTCCTCCTCCTGTTGCAGTTGATCGAGGGGAAAGCGTTGCCGTGGTTGGTCAAGGAGACTCATGGTGGCTGCTGGCATAATGTTTCCTGGGCGATGACGATAGTGATAATCATGGTAACGTGTCGACTCTTGAGCTGTTGCCGCAGAAGACATGGCATAGATGGAGTGGTGCTGCTTGGTGCGCTGATGCTGCTGACGCTTGAACGTGGTGACTTGCTCAATTAATTGGGCGCGCAGATCTTCGGCGTCTTCGAAGCTAAAATCACATGGGCGGGGCTGCATGGCTTCTTCGACTGGGTCGCTGAAAGCTGCCACAAATGGATGCTGCAATGCGTCGACAACCGAGATACGTCGGTGCGGGTCGAGCTGCAACAGGTTAGTCAGCATATGGATGCCTTCCGGAGGGCAGTTGGGGAAGATGATAGCCAGATCAACTGGCTCCTCAGGAGGTGGTTGGCCATCGACGGTACAGAGCTGCTGCAAATGGGCCGAAATAGACTCGGATGGCGCCCAAAAGCTAATGTCGCGTGGTAAGCCGAGGATACCCAAGATCTTGTGAAGCTGGTCGATATAGTCGCGGCCCATGAAAAGAACGCGTCGGCCAAGGATTTCAGCCAAGATGCACCCAACAGACCATACGTCAACTGGATAAAGAGAAATCACCATATTTAGACGGCCATGTATGAAAAGTTAAATTGATCCATATACATCAGAATAAGGATATACGTACTCAGTTCGCTGTAGTTGTTTGGGCTGATCATAACTTCGGGTGCTCGATACCATCGCGTCGTGACATACTCTGTCAACAGCGACGATCGCGTCTCGGACGTATGACAGCCTCGTGCCATGCCGAAATCGCAGATCTTGATGTCGCAATTGCGATTCACGAGTATGTTGGCTATACTCAACAACGAAGGAGCCATGTTAGTGAGGTGTATAGTACATGACCAATACAAAGTACCAGGCTTGAGGTCACGGTGTACGACGCTGGCGGCGTGGATGTATTTAAGGCCGGACAGCATCTGATAAAGGAACCATTGGGCGTGGACGAGGTCGAGCGGCTTATCCGAATGGATGACATCGTGGAGACTGGCGTCCATGCAGTTAAAGACGAGATAGATCTCGTTAAAACTGGCAGGATCCACAATGTCCATGTCAAATAACTCAATGATACGCGGATGGCCATTGAAATGCTGCAGCAATTTAAGCTCACGCAGGCATCGCTTGGTAACGAGGCGCTTGTCGAGCACACGATACACCTTTTTGATTGCACAAAACCGATCGGCATGCAGATCGTACGCTGACACAACCGTGCCATACGCGCCTGAGCCCACTCTGCGCACGATACGGTATCGTGTGTCGACATCAAAGGTTTCACCGCTGCTGTCGATAACGACTGGATAATGTGGCATAGTTTATACGTGTGTTTGCTATTAGTACAAAAATGAAGATAGGGAAGGAGAAAGTATAGATAATATAATAGTGAGGTAAGGGAAATGGTATGTGGGAAAGAGAAATACGATAAAGCCAAAAGCTAAGCTACTTTATATATGATGAGGAGTCGAGTAAAATTGCCATGATCCCGCCGCACGAAAAGATATACACCCGCCCGTCGCCGCCCTGAAGACGCAGAGTGCGCGTGCGCACGCGATAAAGTAATAAATGACAGATGGTAAGGCATTGGGAGGACAGCGGAGCCACAACACCCGTTTAGGATATGGGATGCACACGCCATAATGAGGCGCGTAACATCGTGGCTGTCACCCTCTTCAGGAATTGATTGGACAGGGAATCATGGCTGATATACGATACAATATATCCTATATACCGGGTGCCACAACTGAAGCACCCCTGCCCGCCCGCTATACATCAATCCACCCTCACGTACATTGACTGTGCGTTAGCAATCGTTAGTGTGAATGCATCGCTCTCCATACGTGTTTTTAACTTGGCTCCTTCAACCTCCTTTCTCCCTTAAAATGTCCTTTTGCAGCTCGTTCGTCCGAGTATTGTCTTTCCCCTCGTTCTTTCTATTCTTTTTTTATTTATGTTTTTGTTCTTGTCCACTTGGTCTTCTCCCTCTACCTGAATGATTCTATACCATCTCTCGTGCTTCGGTCCGCTCGCCCGAAAAAGAAATTCTTGGCATGCTCACTGAACCCTGAATTTTCGATCATCATTTCTTTCCCTCAGATTGTGCAACTGCTTGTCTTGGCTGTGGCGCTAAAAAGTGTATTATTTGAGATACCCTCGGGGTCTAGTCCACTCAAGACTCTCGAGGTTTCCACGGGCAAGTTTACTGCCATTGTTTCCTTTCATATGTGGACAAAAGGAGCCAAAAATCCGATTTTCTGGACGATCGCCTTTTATAGTTGAATGCTGGCATGATTTTAGGAAACGATAAAGTTCTTGACAACAAAGAAGATTGAATAAGAAACAAAGTCTGCCATCGAGAAATGCATTACAGGACAGGTATATCTCCAGTATTACAAATATGCGATTTGGTAGGCTCACTTGTTTTTTCCCGATAGCTCTTGCCTTCCAATTTCAACACCCGTTGTCGACTTGTCCCGCGAATGTGCCGTCTCTCCCTTCTCCCCTCGTCCCCACCTCTTCTAGCCATTCCCCCTACTTTCATCCCGTAGTTCGACTATTCGTTACTCATCATGGCGAGCACAGCCGAACGACAGGTCGTTCTCACTGTCATTGTAGCATTGCTTGTGGATCTGTTGGCCTTCACGATCATTTTGCCGCTGTTCCCGCGCCTACTCAGCTATTATCGACAAGAAGAAGCCGACGACGAGGTGCGCTAAAAAAGAATAAGGCGGAGAATTGTTCCAAAAACTCACCTCAGGCTGTGGCCCATCATCTATCTGTCTGTAATAATAGCACACATTGCTTGGCTACGCTCTCCAGGTGACCGACCAGTACAAAGGCTGGGTCCTCCAGAAACACGATGCGGTAACACAGCAAAAGTGGGACACAGTCTTGCTTGGCGGTTTGCTTGGTTCGCTCTTTTCGCTCCTCCAGTTCCTCGTGTCACCCCTCATTGGCCGTGTCAGTGATACCTTTGGCCGTCGTCGCGTGCTGCTGTGGACGATGCTCGGCAACCTCGCGTCGACGTACATCTGGCTCTTTGCCCGTTCCTTCTCACTCTTTCTGCTCGCGCGTGTGGTGGCCGGTCTGAGCGAGGGCAATGTCCAGCTCAGCATCGCTATTATTTCGGATGTCACCCCGCCCGAACGCCGCTCGCGGAACCTCGTAAGCGAATACAATTATAGATATCTTTTTGACTTCTCACACATCGTACCACGTGTGCATGACAGGCTCTCGTCGGTATTTGCTTTGCCGTTGCCTTCACGTTCGGTCCAGCCCTCGGCGCCTATTTTGCATCGCTTGATTTGAGCCGCGTTTTGCCGTATGAAGCCATTTATCCCTTCTCGACGCCCGCTCTGGTCGCGCTTGTTCTCCTGTCTGTCGAGACGCTCTACATTTACGCGCGATTACCAGAAACCAGCTTCAATAGAAAAGCAGCAGACAAGACTGAAGCTGACAAGGGAGAGGAAGTATCCGAGGAGGACGCGTTTTCGCGTCTCGCCAATCTGCGCCGCCTACAGTGGATCCATGGCACACATCTATTTCTCTTTTCGGGCATGGAGTTCACATTGGTGTTCTTGACGTTTGACGTCCTCGATTACACCAATATGCAGCAAGGCAAACTACTGGGGTACATGGGCATCATGTCGGCTTTGATCCAGGGTGGTTACGTCAGACGCCGTGTCCAAAAGATTGGCGAAAAAGCCATGGTGATTCAAGGCATGGTATCATGCGCGGCTGGCCTAGCTGCCTTGGCTATCATGCCGACCAGTACTCACCCACAGTACTGGCTTTACGGCGGTGCAACCTGTCTGAGCCTAACCACTGGCACTGTCGTCAACTGCTTAACCGGTCTAGCGAGCTTGCAATGCTTGGATAGCCACCCTACACTCGCCAAAGGCCGCGCCTTGGGCGAATTTCGTAGTTCTGGTCAGTTAGGCCGTGCACTGGGTCCTATCTCTGCATGTGGACTGTATTGGTTGGCGGGTCCGACCACGTGCTACGGTGTTGGTGCTGCTTGTATGTCTCTTATCACGGCGCTCACCCACTCTCTTGCGCCTACAGTACACCAAAAGGCAAAAACACAGTGAAACAAAAAAAAAGGCAAAAAGCACAAAAAGCTTCATTAAAAGGCAAAAATATACACATATAGTAGTTGTACAAATTGGTTACAGAAACCAGCCTTCCCGATCACCATGTTAGTAGTAGCATTTAGGTTGAGAACTGCAAATAAATGTTTCGTCAGATAAACAGGAAAGCATCAGATCATTCTCTGGGGCTTACGTAGTTGCTGGGAACAATGCCCACAGAACCATCATCCTTGCGAGCCTGCCACCAGTTGCCCTTTCGGTCAAGGATCTCGAGCGTCTCGTCCTTGCCAAAAGACAACTCGTTGGGATCCTCCGGATTGGCTTGGTCTACCCATAATTTAGAACATGGGTTGTTTACCCTTGGTACAACTTACAGGAATGCAAGGCAGTTGCGGTCTCAAACGTGCTGTTCTTTTGGGCAGGGGTGGGAGGACCAGCAGCTGTACCAGTACCAGCTCCAGTGTTAGTATTTTGCTGGACGGTAGGAAGGGGAGCCTCCTTGTTATGGGGACGGATGGCACTCGACCAGCTAGACTGCATCATGCCGGCACCGGTGTTACCGCCGGTAAATCCGCCGCCCGAGCCACCACCGTAGAACATGCGGTAAAGACGCGACTCCTCAGACATGCCAAGCAAGAAGACCCAGAAATATTGCATAATGATAAGGATAATGGCGCCACCAACAGCTGCACGAGCGCCGGGCTGGTCGTTGTAGAGCAAAAGTGGGATCACATAGGTAAGGTAGACGATACTGATAGCAAGTAGCGCTAGCATCTGCAATAAATAGATATCAGCCGACGTGGATCCGCATGCGACGAATGTCTTTCCGGATTACCGTGCCACGATGCGGGCCGAAACCCGATACACCTAGCGTTGCTATGACGCCGACCGTAAAGAAAAGCTCAAAGATGATAACCCACCACGAGACACCATGTAGAGCAGCCACACAGGCGCCGATAAAAAGAATGAGCCAGCCGCACTACAGAAAACAATTACATTTGTATCCTAGTTAAGCGAGACAAGCTAGTCAAAAACGAGGCATGCTTGCTTACGCAGGCAAAAACTGAGGTAGTAAGCACAAGAGGGTTGCTCAATGGATAAATAGCGCCGTAGCTGTCCATTTTTGTTTGATTGTTGATAAAAGAGAAAAAAGACAAAGATAGGAATGTTTGCAAGCGAGAGCAATTTGAAGGCACACCGCAAACTGGGGTGCAAGAGTAACATGGGCATTGTTTGTTTCAGCGAGGGTTTGACCGTGGCAACGAAGACACACATCTTTTATTTGAACACCCCCCAAGAAATCAGAAGATGATACACGTCAAAATGGGTAATTTTAACGGAGCTATAAGCGAAAAAAAAGTTTGATGGGAGTTAGTGATATGAATACCCCAAATAAAAATCGTTCCTTACCTTGTGGAAGCCAATGTCGTTGGCGTACTCACGGAAGCACTGACGGCAGATGTTGAGGCCATACTTGCGGATCAGACCAGCACGGTGAGCGCAGACGCGGCTATAGTTTATCATTGAGTGAGCAACCCTGGACCATTGAAGATGCTTCTTCCCCAAGCCACCTGGGCCATGGTCACCATGGGCAACCATGGCCAGGAACCGAGGTTGCATCACGCTGTCAAGTCAACGACAACATACCACTGACGGGAGCCCTTGCCGTATTTTTTGGGGTGCGAGTTCCAAACGTTGCTGTGAGCCATGGTTCAATCGGGATGTACACGAGCTGAATAGGACGCTGTGAAAAGAGGAGGATCTCAAAAAGCACGAAATTGTTCTAAACAACTACTTGAAAAAAGCCACATCCCTATCATTGGTCGAAATCCGTGACTGCACCCTCCGTCAATTTTTTTTCCTTCTCCTTTGAGCGGCCTACTTTTCCTGGATGAAGCGGAAAGAGCGACTCCATATCAAATATTCCGCATGCACCAGTCATAGATAATTGGAAGTGGTACCTACGAAGACATATGTGCATTATAAAAATGCATTGCTCTGGATTCCATAGAGAAAAGAGGAGCTGCCTTATAGATGCATCGGAAAAAAGAAAATATCGAAGAGTGTATGTTACATTTTATGAAAGGAAAGCTAACGGGTGCTACCTCTTGAGCGGTTACCGAAAGCAAGAACACAGGGAGCCTTGACACTTTTTGTATTTCTCGCCTTTGGTCCATGCACCAACGAAATATATCGGCGTCGTGTATCGTTTTTAGGATGCAATCCTCGCGCTATTAAACTTGAGAATATTTGCGGTGCGAGGAAACGGTCAGAGAATTGCTAAAAATCGGTAGTTCATGCGTCCTTCAGGCATATATGGCAAAATGAAGGCATATTATTAACCGAACAACTCATGATATATGCGCTGATCGGTAACATTCAGGAAATAGTTGATCAGTACGGAACACACAGACGTCAGTCTCGCTTAGCAGCACGAAATGTCAATGATCCCACCAGGAAAATGCATGTGGACGTCTGTCGAGGAAGAGATGATACAGACTTCTTCGCGTCTAAGGCATCTATCAGTCACGCGACAGTATACATCTCTCTGATGATGTACGTTAATAAATTATATTATCTATCAGATGTCAAAATGTAAGCTGTTCTTGTTCGAAGCGACTTTTCGGTTAACAGATTTTCTTCACCTTATCCAAAGAAAATGAATTTGAAGGAAAAGCTTTTTGCTTATTGCATGGTCTGCAGAGAATACTGTAATTTTATCTGAAGCTCGTTTATGGCTGAACTTCATCTGAGTATGTATACAAGGTATATTTAGCTACGATAAGATGCGTTTTCCAATATAAAGTCATTTCATCTGTGAAAGTCGAAGAGCATTTAAAGAGAAAGCAGTAGAAGCATACACATGTTGTATGTTGTTTACATGGCAAATTACCGGTGAAAATTATGTCTTAGAAGATCGTTTCTGAGACCTACATACAATACTAGTACATTCCAAAATTTAAATCGCCTCAACGTAGTCTTTTGATACGCACCTAGTTTCTTGGTACACGGATATCTTTATTTTGCTCCTAGGTAGAGCATGTCAATTTATCTACTCAACATATTTACTTCCTGCAGAGGATCTGGTCTATATCTGTAGGGCTATACGCCTTTTTAGACAGTACAAGACGAGAATGAAATTGTGGTATTATTAGTAGTTTATGATCGCTTTCTTCCTCGTTGTTATTGCCTAAAAAGAAAGGTAAGTATTCGTAGCCAGCTATTGGTTAATCCGAGTGCAAGAACTGTGCTTAATTAATTACTTAAATCTTAGTCTTAATAAAGATGCTGTTAAATTTCTTACACAATGGAAACCTAAAGATTTGAAAACAAGAGAAAAGTATATGTATATGATTTAGTGGAAGAGTTTAGAGGCGTCTGTTGTTCTAATAAAAATACCTCAAGCTAGTTCCTTGAAAATACTGGCAGGCCTCTTTATTTCTACAAGCTGCTTTCTTTCTGTTACACATAAGACAAAGCAATGAAGTCTCTAACATTCTATCGATGGCGATAGTGGCGAGCAAGACGGACCGGCTGCAATTCCTGAAACCGATTATTGAAAACCCGCTATCAGTTGTAAAGAATTACATAGCGCACATGAACTAGGCATGGCTGATACACGCGAGCCTGGTTCGACAACAATTGATATGGTATCAGCTCTTATGACAAGACAACCTTATATATACATTGCGATTCATAGGACAAAGTTACTTCACAAATGGGTACTAAGATTTGGCAGCCACTGGAGCTAAATCTAGTGCTTACGGAGCAAATGGGCTAGGCGGCGAGCTCTCCAGCGACGCAAGATGACAGCAATTTTCATATGTTATAACAATCGACACGATCGCGGTGAGTAACGATTTAACGGTAGAGCAGTGCTTGGTGGTATGTCAGGCCGGATACCGATCTTCTAGGAATAATAAAACAGTGCACCCCCGCTTGACAGCTATGTACTAACCAGATACCCGTCCGATGCGTACCCCAAGGAAATTACAGTAGTTACACAGGACAAAATCTGACAGCAATGAGGGCGTGCCGAGAAGCAAGCTCGAATTTCTCTACTAGAGCGAGATAAACATATTCCAAGAAGAGTATGGCTAGACGCGAATGCCTGGTCTGAACGATTATAAAAGGTCTCTTGTACAGGAGAATAAAAGTGCCTACAGTCCCTGCAGGTACAGGACTATGAGGGCATGGGATAAGGCGGATACAGTAAAGAATTTGATGATGTCTCTCTGGCAGCGAGAAAAAGAGCGTGGCATAATTCATCGATCAAACCTTATATAATCACACAGAGATCAGCTAACTTTTTTCTTTTTCGTCTTTTGCATTATACGTATAAACCTTATACACCCCCACGTATAGACGAATTCAGTGCAAAATATACAAGTATCGATTCAAAACAGAATCCTAATGGTCTTACAATAAGAGAAGACTGGCAAAATCAGCGTATGGCTATCACATCGCTGGAACTTCATCACCCCACACCAGTTCTGTCTCTACTATCAAACAGGCCGCACACTTTGGAACAACGACTTCAGTTTCACAAAATAAGAGACAAAATCCATGAGTGAAGCAGCTCTTATTCATTGCCGCTCTGTATATGCTTTCGAAGGCAATGCACTCAATTTAAGGCGAGTCTGCGGATCTGATAAGGAGGAATTTTGGATTAGGTATAATTCTATAAATCCATCTTTTTTCGGCGGTAGAGGATGTGTTTATCGAAGCGGGCTTTCGTACGTGAATACGGTGAGCTGTTAAAGCTCTAGCTTCTCTAGAATATTATTAAAAAAATAACACGAGGGTGTTACGATATGTAGATGAAGTACTGACATCGTGGAGTGGAATGTGTATATGCAAATATCTGTCTACCAGCACGATGTGAAACGAGTTGTGGATCAGCCAATCAAAGAAGCCACAGAACCAATAATGGCCAATGTGAAGGAAAAGGCAATTACGCATGGGCCACCTTTGAGTAAACATCGTCAAATAGCTTAGTAGTACGAGGCTATAAAACAGGAGTGGTATTAAGCCCTAGGCCGAGAAAGGATGAATGAATAGCAACAGCATTGGACATAGACCAAGGTCATGCAATAACTATCGGTTTTACCATAGGTGGCAATCAAAATTTAGGAAAAAAAAATATTTTTTTTGGTGCGAATGTTCTGCAGCTGCTGCTCTCCCAATCTTTACACAACCCAACCAAAAAGCCAACGTGACCCTGTTTTGCCCTCTTTGGACTCTCGTTGTCTGAGGCTCCTGGTGCTTTAGCTTCTTATCACGTCGCTTGCTTCACTTACATTTGCTGGCAAGATAAAACCACCCCAGGTCAAATGGTCTACATTACAAGTGGAGACGGCAGTGTCAAAAAGTTCGCCTGCAATACTTGCATCAAGGCATAATTGAATCAACCGACATGAGTGCCATTCCTCTGATTCTTATTACAGGGCCATCGATCCACCAAATGCAACCACTCGGAACGACAGCTCTTTGAGGTCAGACGCAAGGGCCGTCCCGTCTCTCAATGCGCCGTCTGTCGAGAATTGCGGGTGACCAAACTGGTGCATGTGAAGTGCTCTTGCAAACAAGCGCACGGTTCATCCAAGCAATCGTCGCCTGTGGAGGAGACCGCGCCTCGCCCTCTGGACTTGCAAGGTACGCAATCAATACTAGATTCTTTTTCTTTTATGGTCTAATGCTTTATTTTTTATTCTGCATTCTTTTTTTTTCTGTTCCCTTTTATTTTAGCCCACATTCTATCAGCGCCTTGTGTTCAGTGCCACCGGTCCCGTTCGTTCTGTACGTGTGCCGACCGGTCCCCGCCTCCGGTGTCACAGACGAGTCCTCGGCCCCCATCGCTCTCGACGAGGCCAGTCATCCCGATCCATGATCCCACGGATGATATCAACAGCGATACGCCGTGCTACAAGTCGGATGAGCACGTCGCCCCTGAGCGTACCGCCGTCCTCGGTGCCTTGTCCCACACTAGCTCCGAGGACCTGATGGACAAAATATATGGTGGTTTCCGAAACACAAGCCCCGCTCAACCCTCCACTCCCATCAAGAGCCAGTGCGAATGCAGCTGCCATGATGGGAATAATGAACTCTGCAGTCATTGTGCACTCGATATGTGTGAAGGTATTATCGATCTATCTACCTGTTTATGCTCTTCCAGTTAATTATTCTCTTTCTTCCTGATCTGTCTAGAATATCTACTCAGACAACCTAGTGATGGATCATCATAACACAGGCCCTGCCATCAGGCTTTGTCTCATGTCTGATGGATCTATTTATCCTCTTTCCGCATCCCCCCTGTACTTCGGCCTGTCCTTGCTACTGGTTTGTAGATATCTTGCATACAATTACTCTTACTTTTTGCTATCTGTGTACTCCTATTTACGCTTACTTCATTGTCGTCCCCAATGCGTCTGCTTTTTTGGCGTGGATCATTTGGATTCCATATTTAATATATCTCGTATTTTAGCAGATCTATTGGATATGCTTATTTTTTAAGAAAACAAGTGGGTCATCTCGGCGTATCACATGATGCATGATGGATCCATAACATTACGCAGATAAAGAATAGGCGCCAGAAACTTCCTGCCCTCATGCACAAAGCCCATAAAATGTTGAGCAATGTATAAGCCTTGAGATATGACGTTTGTATTCTAGGCTGGCCTTTATGCAGGAAAGTTCTCTTTGTTCGAATTAAGGGTATGCAGTTTTGTTTGCTTCCCACTTTTAGTTGCAGCTGACCATTGTCAAGAAATATCAAGAAATATCGTAAACTGCTGGCGTGTACTGGACGCTGATCCTCGCACTCGCGTGCCGTCATCAGCCGTTTGAAGCACTGTTGATGATGCAGATGAGCAAAAATCACCAGGTTCTTCAACCCAAGCAGGATTCAAGGTCTTGCACGACGGCCTCATAAATGGTGGTAAAGAGTGGCCTCGCCCCTTGAGGTACAAGCTGCTGAACAATACTCTGGATCCCTCCACGGGTCTGCTGAGCGCCACGGAGACAACGATACATAGACTTGCCGCTGTAGATATGGGCCAAAAATCCAGGGGTCTCGGCGAGATGGGGTATCTTGAGAACTTGAGCGAGCATATGGGAGCAAAAGATGACGCTTTGGAACTGTGCGGTCAGATGCGGTACACGCTTCTTGGTCCACATGTTGCCTGATGATTCTCTTTCTTGAAACTGGAGACCCAGGACAGGTGCGAGTGACCCAAGCGACCCAGCAATCAGACCTGCCAACTCAGAGCGTTTCAGAGGGGTCTCATCGGCAGCAGACTGATGTACAAGATAGCGAAGACACAGAATCAATGGGACTACATGTCGATCGGCTTGCAGCGAGCGCAGGTCCGTGTGGTGCGCTGCATACAAAATGTCCTTGGGTGATGTACTGGACGGAAGCTGTGTGCCCTCTTCAAGAAAGCGCGCAATGTGTCGGCGCTCCCGCGCGTATTCCACTACACTGGAGCCTGGTACCAGTAACTCATAGACGTACTTGCGCAAGGGCAGACTGATACTCCAGCTCGAAGACTCACGTAGATCCTCGACAAAGACGGGGGTCCAAAAGGTTCTGCTTTCCAGGATATCACTGACACTGCGCCCGACGACGCCCGCCAAGACGTTCTGCTTGAGGTCGGCATCCTCCCTTTGCTGGTCCAGTAAGGGGCTAGAGGGATCATAACGCCTTATGGAGTCACGAATATCGATCTGCTGGTCCTGAATCCCGAGGCAACCAACAACTTCGTTCACGAGCGAGGCGAGTGCAGTGTGTTCCGAGATACGACTGAGAAAGAGAGCGACGTGTTTGGGCCACATACGGGCCTTGTTGTGGCACTGGATGCCATGGGAGGCGCACCATTGTTCAATGGGACGACGTACCGGGTCCACATAATCGTTACCGAGTAACGTGCCGAAAAGCGAAAGTGCATTCACGTCGATTTGCAGTAGATTGGCGAGCTGCTCAGGCTGATACACAAGCGCGTGCACCTTGTTGTCCTGTTCCGGCTCAATCTTAAGAGTGCCCAAGGGGATATAGCCTTTGCCGACGCGTGGACAGACGTGGATATCCGAGTCGCGCGAGACGCAGTAGCCATTAGATTCGTGCGCCAGTCGCATCACGTGCGCGTCTGCTTCGCCTTGACAGGTATGATGTGGTACGCCCAGCTCGGCAATGGTTTGGCGGCACACATCGAGCATCAAGGGCGGAATGACATAGAGGTCGCTCAGACTATGTCCTTTGCTGAGCTTGCCATCATAGAGTGTGCTGACACGCCCGAGCAAGTTCCGCAGTCGCTCCAGTCGCGTGCCTTCTTTATCAGCTGGAAGGGCGCCGTCAAACAAAAACGTCAGCTGGAGACCGGCCTTTTGCAGCGTCAGAATATCGCGTCGAAGGTGATTGGCAACGTTTGCATATTCACCTAGGCATGGATCGAGAGAGACATGAGTACATCGGAGTGTATACTGAGAGTGGGCCATACCTCCATAGTGCCAGTATTCGTGGTGCTGATTAGCATAAAAATGCACAAAGGCATTACCGTCAATAATCCAGTGGTCAGGCGCAGTGTTCTGGCTATCTTTAGTCGTAGGCTGCCATGTTTCTTGAGTGGCTAGTGACGGAAACTGACGAATGAAAGCCGCCAGACCTTGAACACCCATACATAAACAAATGAAAGTGTTGAGACAGTGCGTCGAAAATCGCAACTGCCATTTGTAGCAATTTTTTTGGGTAGGGACTTGGAAATCATGTACCGAATTGCGAGGTCTTTATCGCCAGATTCCTCGGACTTACTATTCGCAACAACGCTATCGCCAGTTTTCCAAGGACTGCTGAAGGCTTACTCTTGTACCTCACCCCCGTGGTGCGCAGCTGCGTACAAAGCAGAGGGTCTCCGAGACACGTGTCTTATGCAAGCTTTCAGAGGAAGAAAGTCATACGAGGATGAGACCGAAGATAACGAGGTCGCAGATAATGGCCTTGACCCAATGTCTTCCCCGGTGTTTGAGAATTCAACAGGCTCTCGTCCTTTGAAGCTGATGACGATAAGGAGATCGAAGTAACAGCTGCACCTGCGGATCACGACAAAAATATAGAAGGCGTTAAAATACAAAATGAATACGACATTTTCATTCAATTGGAAAGGACATAGCCGACGATGGTGACAAATACCATGGAGAACCGATAAGAGGAAAGAGCAATCATTAATGTCATTCACGATTGATATGCAGTGTAAAAACAGGCGTCTTATTTTCTTCTCTTTCTTCATCATCCCTTTAGTCTTTACATGTACTGTACTGGATACAAGCCTGCCGTAAATTTACAAAGATATTTGTTACCTTACTTTTGGTTCGCAAGGCAATTCGCTGCCGTTTTACCTGGTGCACTTCAATATAGTCCTTCGAGCCGTCTTACACGTATCATATGTTTCATAGTCTAAAGAAAGTCAGCTTGGGTTCATGCAAATTGCCCTAAATGGAAGAGAAAATATGGTCTGCTTCTGGCAAAGTTGTTTTTCTTCCCAACCTCTGAGAGCTTAACCTTCAACTTTATGTGGAGTATATACGCGCTGGATGGAAGTGGAAGACATTATGTACATACTCTTATATATTACTGTTTTTAGTTTACTGCCTAAGCATATTTTACCATCTACATCGAAATATCCTTCGATGTCTACAAAGGCAAGTTTCCCTCTTCAAGCACGCCCTTTATGAGCCCGTTCTATTCTTGGCATGTGCGAAGTATATGATCGCACAGAAGGTATCTGAAGCGGCCGCGCCCGAATGAAATCCATAGAACTAATTAGCATTGTAGTTTCTAAATTGTATCTAACCGTTGGCTTCACTGCCCAATGGCGTGGGTATATAAGCTATGTCTGATATATTGCGTAGAACAGGTATAGATGACGCTAGTGCATAAACATATGCTATAAGGTGGTTAGTGTTCACCAAAAATAAAAAGTTTGTCATCAGCTGCTCGGCGCTGAACCGTAGTGACTACCTTGACAGGTTCGTTCATGCTGCAGACTGCAAGAAGGGTACCTTGCGATTCTTTGTCCAGCCATACCTATCTTTTAGCAAATCTTACCCATAAATAGCGGATTTTTTGTTTGGGATTACAGCGCTACAGGCGTCAACTGGCTGACCCGGCGCTGCATATAGAATCTAACGAAGCCCGGCTGTCCCATGATGGGGCAAGGGTGGGAGTGCTTATTTGAGCTAATATGGAAATGTTTGTGGCTCACAAGGAAAAGCTAAACTACAAACGACGTGACTTGTATCCATGTTATTTCATTTGCATGCTGCGACAGCAGCATTGATGGTGCTGATTTTGCTGTTTCCTCCCAAATCCCCTTCATGCATCTGCCTCCCTTTGTGTAGTACGGCCATCCTTATGAGAAATTTCGCTTGGCTCCTATTGGTTTATATTGTATAGAGCACCGGCACGCACATTCGACTCCGTGCTGCGCAGAAGACATAGCCTGAAGCACAAAGAATGAAACCTTTTGCTATTACGTAAACTCCACAGTCTACAGAAATATATCACGTTGTCCACACTGCGGAAGATTTCTCATACGACACATGGATGGAGGATGAAGAGAGCAAAAAGCAGAAATAGATCAGATTTGTGAAACATGCGGCATATGTGAAATTTAAAATGTGGTGCTCGCCCACTCACACCGTACAATACACACGCTGCGACGACAGGGACTCGTGAGGATCCCTTGAACAACCCAGCACCCATTTGCCAACGGGTCAGCAAATGATAATCTCGCCATGCTTCCCCAAAAAAGAAAACGCCGCAGCGAAAACGAAAAAAGTCAAGAGAAGGACGCACCACAGTTTTCGTTCATCCCCCACGTTGCGTGATTCACCTCGTTTTTCATGTCACCTGTTTGGGCCCCAACATAAGTAGCAGCAGAAGCAGCAGCAGCAGCAGCAGCAGCAGCAGCATCACCAACTCTTCAAATCAAGTTAATATGCAAAAGCGGTTTAGAATGGAAAATGTAAAAAGGATGCATCTTTGCTTATCTCCATGTGGGCTTTTTCGGGGTCTCGCTAAGCTCTCTCGTTGGCAGTGCTCAGCAAGAGAAGGAGAAAGAGAGAAAGATTATCACGGTCAGATACAATAGAATGTGATGTGAGGCATACGATGAGATGATATACGACTATAAAGTGTATATGCGGAGGAAGGCCGCGCCACATGAGCTGCCGAGTTTGGGAAAGGATGAAGGTGACGATGATGCTGCCGCAGCAATTGAACACGCACCCCCAAGCCACTCCGCTCAACACACGCACACAAAAGAAGCGATGATGAGAGTGAGTGAGTCGAATCCCACCCCCCTAGTTTTAGACCCCCCAATCCGCAGCATTATAAAAGGACAAGGTTTGTTTAACCGCTCCCATTGGTTTTCAGTTTGTCCTTTTCGCTTCTGCTTTTCTTTCTTCTTGACTCATTCAAAAGCGTCCTGTTTATCTCTTTCTCTTTATTTCACCACTTTTTAACGACATAACAACACCTGCCTATTTTTAAACGACAACTCTTTTAAACCACTCTTAGCACACACACACACACACACACAACTTCTTTTATTTTTCCCATGTTCCGGTTAATCTAGATCCTCAGCACCATTTACCCACTACGACTTTCTACATTACAGCGATTTCTTTTTATTTCACATTCCCCTTTACCCCATGTCTCACTAATTTCCCTTTCTAAACCCACCAGATAAGAGAAAAAAGAAGAAGAACGACAAACATCCCTGCCCTTTTTCTTTTCTCTTCAGCACCAATGACTACGTCTGATGTCCAACTACCAACGCACTCCTTCGAGCTCGTGGTTTTGCCACAGGAGCCGAAGCTCCAACCTATGAACCACCCAAGCGAAAACAACGAAAACAACCAACCCAATGCAACGTTACAAACCCATCCAGCGTGGCACATCAACCCTACCACCGTTGGCAACGCCCCCCTTTCTCCGCCGTGTACATATTCTTCCTCCGTTTCTTCTGCGTCGTCGTCCTCCGTGTTCTCCACCTGCTCGTCCCTTTCCGACCACGAACCTTACGAAACCTACCGCCAGTTCTATGACGCTTCGAGGCAAGAACGTACGGTCCTCATTGGCAAACTTGTCGGTAAGCGTGTGTTCGAGAAATCACTAGAAGTTGTCAAGTTCTCGTCATTAAAATCATGTTGCTCTCTTTCTTTTATATATATAATTTTACTATCACTATTATGACTCGCTACTACTTGTTACAGACACGGCTGCGGATATTATGGATTCCATCTGGCATCCTCGGTTCTTGCAGGAACCGAATGCTAAAGTCGTCTGTACCCGCGCCTTCGTTCATGAAATCCTCAAGCGGACCAAAACCACCTATTCCACTTTGCAGATTAGCTTGTTCTACTTGCTTCGTGTCAAGAAGCAGGTCCATGAACGCCTCTTGAAACGAAAGCAAACTCAACAGCAACGCGCAGCAGCCGCTGCCGCTCTGGCCGCACAACTATCGGCTGCCCCTGCTACGCCTCCCTCTTCTCAAGAAGAAGAATCGGACAGCGAAGAGCCGTGTGCAGGCGTCGACTGTGCTACTCCTGCTCCTATCGATACTGCTTCGCAAAAGCAACCCCAACAACAAAAGCAATCACCGGAGCAGAAGCAAAAGCAACAGCCAGTCTCTGAGCGCCTGGACGATCTTATCTGCTGCGGCCGGCGTATGTTCCTTGCCTCTCTCATGGTAGCCTCGAAATACCTCCACGACAAGAACTATCGCAACACGGCTTGGTCCAAGATCTCTGGGCTCTCAGTGGCCGAAGTCAACGCTTCTGAACTCGCCTTTCTGCGCTTGATCGATTACAAGCTCTTTATCAGCAAACCTACCTTTGATAAGTGGTACGCTACTCTGCACAGTTTCATTCAGAAGCATCACAATGTTCGAGCTCAAATAAACGACACGAAGGACGCTTAACGTCTTCTTCAGGAAAACGTAGACTGCATCGCTTACGTTGCCCTCACTCCGTCCGACCCGCAGCCCTTTTTTGCCCTCCACGCACGGAAATGGGACCCAAAAAAGGACCATGCGCGCCCGCCTTTTCTTTTTTCCGCACGCTATCGCCATCTTCTTTCGTTGATCGCATGGTATTTTGTGCGGGGGCGTGGAGGAAAGTGGCGAGGGAGAGGTAGACTGGACTGGATGTGTCTCTGTGTGTGTGTGTGTGTGGCATGTGTGCGTATATGTGTATTGTGATGTTTTTTTTTGATTTTTTTTCTCACCCGTACACGGTACCGCCCGACTTGCAAGGATACGCGTGACACAAGCTGCCATATCTGACCAGTCTTGTTCTTTCTCGACTCTCAGTGTGTTGCTGACACGACCGTGCTTAGGCTTTTTGGTACTTGAACTATTTCGATCATTTACCTTTTGCTTATTGTTTTCCTTTTTTTTTTCGTGGAGGATGTGTTTTCCTGTGAAACAGGGGAGGCACGTGTGGACGAAAAGAACACGATAAGCAAAAAGGTAATAGATGGCATATAGATTGATTCTCCAGATACCCGGGCTGCTGTTATTTTTTCTTTTTTGCGACGCCTTACCTGTGTCACGGAATAAAGCAAGCACAGCCTGCTGCCTCTGAACGCATGACCCATAGACAAAAAAAAGGGGGGGGGGCGCTGGTATCGAATGGTTGTACAAGGGAAGAATTACGCTGTTTAATAATCTTTTGCCGTTTTTGAGGTAAATGACATTTATAAAAGGGCAAGCGTCGGTCGTGTCTTCTGTTTTCTGTCATGGGATGATATGGGACGAGGGGTATGCTATGCTGATGAGATGCAAAGTGAGGTAAAGGAAAAATAGGCAAGGAAATTAGGATGCAAAGAGAGAAGGGCGGCGATAGTGCTGTTGCAAGAGAGCCATGGACACATGGCCTCGTACTTGGTACACAAGAAACCCAATAGTGACTACAGAAGAAATAGGTAGTCATGATGAATGAATAGATTGCTCGGGAACAGATAGAAGCTATAGAACAAAATCTTACCCAAGAGTAATGGCAACCAAAACAGATAGAGACGTTTATCGAGCTTGTGGCGTTCTTGAAGGCCAAGACCCTCCTGATCCATCTGCTGCGTCTTTTTCAGACTCACATTCGGCTCGTCGTCGTCCACACCGTCATCAGCTGAAACATGGGCTTCCGTCAAGTTCTGCAGGCTGTGAAAGCGCCGCAGGAGAGCAGTCGATGGCGGATGCCGCTTGGACTGGATGACCATGTCGTCGCAGAACCGAGACTGAGCGTGCATCTGGCCACCTGATGCAGTGATAAGCATGTCGGCTATAGCACCAAAGCCTTTGGTACAAGCCAGATGGAGTGGCGTCAGCCCATTTCGGTCTTGTGCATCCACTGGCGCACCAAGTTGTAACAGGACCTGCACCAGAGTGCGATAGCAGCACATGACGGCAAGGTGGAGCAGTGTGTGTCCCGTTGCATTGGCGGCAGACACATCGCGTACACCGGTGGCGCGCAACGCGCGCACCACGCGCTCTTCAAGGACCGTGGTTTCCTTGTCTGCTTTTTGCTGCAGCTGCAGCTGCTGTGAAGGCACGACTACAGGTTTCCCCTCACTGGTCGTGTTGTTCTGGTTGCCTTGAACAATGCCCATGGCGACTTGTTTGGCGTCGTGGAGCTTGCCTGTCATCTTGAGCCCCACCACCTGGAGCGCCAGCTCCAGCAGTGCCTGATCGTTGGTGTCATAATAGTGGAATAAGGTGACATCGGTCCCTTCGACGAGAAGCGGGTGTTCTTTAAAGGAGACAACGACCGGGCCAGCTTGCATGGCAGGGGGTAACACGCACACGAGTGTGCTCGGACTCCAGCAGAGCGTCGTGGCAGGCCGGTCGCCAAAGAGGCAGGTCAGGCCGCGGTAAAAATTGCAGCCTAGGATCGTGATCTCCACGCCGCCGTAAGTGGGTCCCTGTGCAGGAACAAGTCGGCTCACACGCGGCTGCGGCTGCGGCTGCGGCTGCTGCGGCTGTGGCTGTGGCTGTACCGGTAAGGATTGGGGTATCACGGATGGGTGTGGCAAATGTGGTATCATCATGCTATTGCGGTATGACATGGCATCCAAGCTGCCAGAAAACGGTGACGAGGAGGAGGACGCAGGGAGACTCGATGGGAATGGTTGGCCGACGTCATTTGATACTGTATTTGAATCGTTTCCAGGCCAAGCGGGTAGAGCGAGACCATTATTACCATCTTCAAAAACGTTAAATGCGTGCTCTTCGACGGGTGTTGGCAACGGAGTGGTCGTCGTTGAGCTAATAGTGTAATCTGGTAAGCCAAAAAGGGGTCCGTGCGAAGGCACGGTTGGTTGTATCGACGGCTGTTGCTGTTGATGCTGCAGTTGGGGCTGATGATGGTGATGATGCAGCGGGGATGGGTCAGCGTTTTGCGTGCACATAGAGCCACGCCGCGACGAGACAGGTGTGACAGGCACAGTATGCGCAGGAAGGGAATCCTCTCCTCGGCGACGCTTTCGGTTCGTAGGCTGCTTGATACTCTTGTGATCATCCGTAATCATGATAGGGGGCGTCTCGCCTGTTGCCACGAGTGCGCCGTTCAGACGCATCGTAAATCGAATCCTAGACAGCAACATGTTAGTGACAAGACCCTGTACATGACAATTTCAATCATCATCCTACCGGAAGCCGACGCGTTCATTGTGGTGTCTGCAATAGCAAGTGATACGGGTCGGCAAGATGGCGTCACTTGAGCTAAAGTTCAGCAAGGGATCGCAGTTGAATATAAGCACGCGGTCGCGTTCATGCTCAAAAGCTTCATCGCTGGTAGAGATAGGACCGCAGTCCTTTTTGCGTTCTGCTCGCTTACGCTATACGTATGTCAGTTAGTTGAGAAAAAGTTAAAAAAAAAAAGAAGCATATGCGAATTAATGTACCTCTCGCCGAACGCAACCAGCGCACATGCGTACCGCACGAGACGGATCGCTCACGCACACAACGGCAGCATCGAGATCAATAACCGGGTCTTTGGCTGACTGGATTCCAGGTGTGTTGTTCTTTTTGGTTAGAGATTTGCGCAGTTTGGCACGCGCCAACATGCGTTCAGGCAGTCGCAAGTGCGAAGCCAGAGGTACTTTGGTACCGTTATCTGTTACCAGCTGGATACATAATTTAATTTGTGTCTCGACTCTGCTTTTCGCGCCATTGTCTGGAACACCCAATATTCGTATCTGCAAGGGCTGGCTAGCGTCGGGTGGTTCATGGTGATGTCTGGATGGTTCCGTTATAATAAACCGAGAGACATGCTGTGTTAAAGCACTCACATGAGCAATGCTGCTGATGAAGTCGCAGCCGAATAATTCTCATTCTCAATAGTGGCCTGAGCTGCAGATGAAGCGGTGGCATCCAACATCATCATGGTATCATCTTTGATGGGCCTAAAAGATATAACAGAAAGGTAGGGTCATTAATATCAGTTCAGTGCGCATAAAACTTGATCTAAACAAGTCGAGCACATGAACAAGTCATGTACATCGGATTGATAACCACACGTACATCTTCGATGATGAAGCCTGCTGCTCTAGTCTACTGTTGATATCGTTGATATCGTTCATATCGTTCTTATAGTTCGTATCGGTATCCATGGCTAATTTATGCTCATGGTGATTCGGTTCGCGCCATCGGTAGTCCTATACATCAATAACAGATCAATACAACGAAAACACTCCAGCCAAAAGGGGGCGCTAGATGGATTGGGTATGTCTAGTAGTGCCTATTTTATACCTGGATAGACTGGGCAGCTGAAGAGTGTGAAGTAGCGGACGACATGGATTTGGGCGAGGTGCAGGCAGCAAACGAGTCGGAGGACGAGGTAGAAGAAACCGACTCGCGAAAGCGTTGGGGAAACGTCTCTTTTTGAGCGTGTATTGACTGCGAAAAGAAGGACGGGTTGAGAAACTGTATACCGCTGCTGCTGTTGTCGTCGTCGTTGTCGTTATTGTGAGTGTTGTTGCCGTTGGTGAATGATTCCTGCTTTATTAATGAATCGTGTGGGCTGTCTTGGTCGGGATCGCCTTTGACCCAAGCCGTGCCATTCAGGGGTGACGGGTGCTCAGGCAGGTCCTTCTTAGATGTCGAAGGGGTAGAATGGAGCATAACTCGAGATGGCCTGCGAGTGCGTTTCAAACAGCAAGCAAGCAAGACAAGGCACGGACAAAAACTTGTGTCTCCGCATTCACCCGAGTTTTCCAGCTCACGCTTACTCGTTCATCTGTAACCTTTTGCGATAATGGCAACTTTTCCCTTTTTGACTGATAATGATGAAATATAGACTACTTATGGCTGCTAGACAAACATGCCTGAACGCACGTACACGCTTGAGTGAGCTACATTATGATATCATAAGATAAATAATGTGTGTACTCTCATTAAGCCGTTGGATGATAATTTCCCACTCATCCAATAGATCTGGACCGCTTGAACTTGTCCATTTCTGACAGTGTGCTTCATATAACGCTCTAGTAACTCAGTAAAATCCCGATGTGACGCGTTTCTCGCCCTCTTTGATCAGACAGACTGTTTTGAGTGCTGCCCACACAGCTCTTGTTCCCTAACGCTTTCATGCCTTCACATCATGTGTATCGCAAGCTATTTTGTGATTGGGCAGCAGATTCTGCCCTGTAAGACATGCATCTTTACAGTGATTTTAGGTCTTCGCAGAGTCTCTCTTGCACACAAATATGTAGCTTTTGCTTACGAACATCATCTACTATCTCATATGCACCAATAACAAAGTCCATAGCATTGTTATTATCCCTTTACTTATATCCTCAAAGCATTACAAGTGACAAGACCAAAATGCGCCCCACCGTTGTTTCTCTCCTGCTTGTATTAGCTTTGATATTATCTGCTCTAATATCTTCGGCAGTTCCTGTATCTGATGAAGCAACATCTACGAGAGATAATACTGCAGCTTTTTAGATACTGCACCCTCAAACAATTGCGTTAATCTTCGAGATTCAACTCCCTGCAGGATCTTGCGTAAAGCTGTTCAAAATATAGTACTCCTGCTAGGTGACAATGATGGACTTTAGCGGACACGCCGGTGCGGAAATACCTTGCTTGATCGTCTCGCTAGAGCATAATAAACAATGGATTTTTACGCCGTGCATATGCACCGTGCTCTCTCAAACCACTTCTCTTGAAATGAAAGACGTTGCTATGTAGTATACAGCTGTGTTTACAACGATTCAATTTTATACGACCATCTTCTCTGTGGCATTACGGACACATCGATTTCGGGCAAGAGGCCTTTTTTATGCAGTTCGTACTGACGACATGCGTCTTCAACCCTGCCGATGTAGCTAAGCGTAGACGACGATATGCACCCCGGTTTGCATTCATGCTGGTGTCGCCTTCTTTTGGAGTTTTATTGGTTGGTGGTTTCGATTGGCTGCCAAGGGGATGACACACACTGAGCTTCTTCACAGGACATAAACAAGTACGAGGTCACCAGGTATATGCATCCATTCTAGTTATATGCATCCAGAGACGATATACGCAGTTTATATGCCATCATACCTAGTCTGTGCGGAAATAGGCTTCATCAGTGGAGGTAAACCGCAGCTCTTCCTGTTGTCTTATCATCGCAATCTCTGAGAATGCACATCTTCGGGACATGATGCTCCTTTGCCAGAGATTGTTTATTCGTTTTCTCTGGTAAAGCAACAGATATCTATACAATAGGAAGAGAGGTTAGCGTCTACAAATGATGATAAGTGGGGCCAAATTTAAGGTGATATGTGATTGCCAGAATTATCTGACCCTGGCAGTCAACGAGTCACTCGGAGTGTGCGCGCGAGTAACAAATGGGCAGGGCCGCGCAAAAAACAATACTTCCTCCACTCCATCAACACAACAAGATATTTGTAATGTTGAGAAACGCTGCTCGTCTTGCCCGTCCTACGCTGGTGAACCTCGCCAAGACTGCCCCGGCTGTACGTCTATCGATCATCAACGCGTTCAATTCAGTTCATGTCGCTCATCTGTAATACCTTTTTTTTTGTTTTTTCATTCTTCCATACCTTATAGATGCGCCTGGCTCCTAGCGCCCTCCTGCGCTCGTACGCCACCGCCAAGCCCTCGACCTCCGAGGTCTCTTCGATCCTCGAGCAGCGCATCCTCGGCGCCTCGGCTGAGGTCGACCTCCAGGAGACTGGCCGCGTTCTTTCCATTGGTGACGGTATTGCCCGTGTCTACGGTCTGAAGAACTGCCAGGCCGAAGAGATGGTTGAGTTCTCCTCCGGTCTCAAGGTAAGGCCGTCGAGCCTACGCTCGGACGCGTTAAAAGAAGGGGGACAAGACTCTAATTTATTGTATTCCACGAATAGGGTATGGCCCTTAACTTGGAAGCCGACAACGTCGGTATTGTCGTTTTCGGTAACGATCGTCTGATCAAGGAAGGC
>JAMAMT010000104.1:0-88493 GCA_023630325.1 Syncephalastrum sp. PYS2702
AGGCTGAGAGAGAACAGCAGCATCTGGTGTTGTCAGTCGCGACTGCTTAAATTTGTATGACTCGACCACCCCCCACAAAATAATCTACCCAAGGCCTATTGAAACAGTATATAACCTTGATATAATGTATATCACCCTGCCTACCCGTCGACAGTATCACATGGGAGCCTAAGAGATAGACCGAGATCGCCCCAAGGTGCGGTTGCAGTTGTCTGGAAGGTTTATGTAGTAGGAAATACAGAGCAGAGGGCAAAGAAAAATGCGATGCATGGAATCCACATGGGTGTACGGGATCATTGATCCTCTTTAAGTATCTATCTTGACAAGTGATAAATTCATATAGTCTCGTTTCGTTTCGTTTTGTTTTTCTGTATACACTATGAATCAATCATCAGGTAAACATTGTAGCCCATGATGCAGCTTAATTCTGTCGATTTGATCAACAAGGGAGCCTTGAATAGCGAAAGTTAACGTACACAGTACTTCCTAATTTCGAGAAAAGGTACTTTACAATAGCTCTTGTCAGCTCTTCTTTTTCTTCCGGTGGATCGCGACACTCCTGTTTAAATTTTGGTCAAACGATTTCCTCGGTCGTCATCAAAAAGAAAGCAGCGCTGGATCCTATATTCTCGTCTTATATATATAGGGTCATTAGCCTATTCAGGCCTGTGAAAGGACCACGATGTACAAGCGTTGGCCGCGTTGAGCTGTTTTATTAAGACGACCAAGTTAACATCTATTTCTACCTTTCAAGCAGCATCTCGCTACATGACAGTACACACGGCAAGCCAAGGAATCAAAATACTCAGAACCATTATATACTTTGAACAAAAATTTTTAATTTACAACAAACAAGTGCCCAAGGCAAATGCTTAATGGGCTAAAGGAGCGGAAAGGGGGAAGGAGCGGAAGGGGGCTGGGGAAGCACCTCCACCAGCCCGCCGCGACGGCTTCAGGTGGCCGCGCCTACTTAGCCGCGCCGATGCCCTTTGCCTTGCCGCCATGATCGTCCGTGGCTGGGGGGAGCTCGCCAAGTCGCTCACGGAACCGCCGCCCCGCCGTCTTAAAGCGGGAGCCGCGCGTCAGCCGCTGCCCGCAGAAATCACCACAGTTGTCCAGCACGCGCCGCCGTCGTCATAGACTGGACAGGGTCACACCTGGGTGTGTGGTCTGCTGTTCTATTCCTTGAATAATCCGAACGCCAGGAAAGTCGATCCAAGCCTCTCGATATCTCTCCAGAACTGCACCGCATCCCTCAGCGGGCGTGACAGTCCAATCGTTCCCGTCTCTTGATTCCGTCTCGCTGCCACCCGATCTTGGTGAAACTTGAACCAGTCGATATCAAACGTTGCGGTCTGAAGACCGCCTGGCTGCCTGTGGATGATAACACTTTAGTAGGACAAGACATGGCAATGGTTGGGAGTGTGTCGGTCTGCAGATATGGCCCTAGACAAGATTCTCCGCCCGGAGAACCGAAGGACGTTGGAAGACCGGAGGACGATGGAAGGACCCATACGGGTGTTAAGCAATCAGTTAGCCTTCCGTCTTCATCATGGTATAGGCACGAATATGTACTTGCCTTCATAGAGATAGACTCTGGCCATCAGTCGTGCCCGGGAAAAAATGAAATAAATAATCGGGGATGGCGAGCTCCAGGGTAGGCATCTGCAGTCGTCAAACAGCTCGTCATGGCTTACGACGTCGGAATAGAATGCACAATGAGCGTTTGACACTTGACTCTTGCGACTGCACTTGCGACACCAGGATGACCGTCAACGGAGCGCCAGTGTACAGCAAAGCCATACCCGTCGAACGGCGTGTCGCGTCTTACGACCCCGGGCAGGTTGCACGAGGAACGCTCAACTCTGACGTCCTCATAGCTAAAGGTGCAGTGCAATGTAATTAGTAACTAGACCAAAATCTGTGTATGATTTCACTTACTCGTTACCCGAGCTGCAAGCCACCGAAGGATGGAGTAAAATGAAATACCTGTAGATAAGCGGACGCTGGTAGTATCTGCCACGGAAGCACCCTATCAATTCTTTTCAACTTGCCTTTGTGCCGGAGGACATCTTGACCCGGCGGAATCCTTGTCAAAGAACCATATATGCAGTACACACCCATTTCCTGTACCATGAAGCCCTACCAAAGGCACCACAACCACAAACTGGACATAAAGTGTTACCTTCGAGCCAGAGCGTCCCTTCATAGGCTTCACCGTCAACCGAACAGAACAAGAGCACCCGTCCCAAGCAGCATTCTAAGCGATACGATAAAGCAACGATCAGCATCATCAATAAGCACCAAAAGATAGATCCACTTACGATTAAGAATCGCAATCGGAGACCGACCGGACTGTCATTCCCGCTGTTGAGGGATAATGGTACAGTTCCGGGGGATACCAAGAGGCCCGGATCGACGTTCCGGGCGTTCGGAATTATTCAAGGATAGAACAGCAGAGCACACACACGCAGGTGTGAGCCTGTCCTGTCCATGACGATGGCAGCACGTGCTGGGCAGCTGTGGTGATAACTGCGCACAGCGACTGACACACGGCTCCCGCTCTAAGAAGGCGGGACGAGTCCCTGGGCATGGTCACCCAGGGACATAACGGTTCCAGAGCGACGAGGCAAGCTCGACCCCCGGGACACCACGAACGACCACGACAGACAAGGCAGCAGGCACCGGCACGCCCAAGGAAACGCGACCACCATCCACCGCCTCGGCGGACCGGTAGGGCGCCTCCCCAACAGGCATGGGAGCGGGAGGAAGACGACGAGGAGGAGGAAGACGAGGAAAAACGAAGGGAAGGAGACTTTAAAACAAACAGCCGCCCTGAGGCGGCTGCTTTGGCGGGGGCGAGTGGAGAGGAGGCAGGCGAGCGGAAGACGAGGAGGACGAGGAGGAGACGAGGAGGACGAGGACGAGGACAAAGGAAGGGAAGGAGACTATTAACAAACAGCCGCGTTGAGGCGGCTGCTTTGGCGGGTGCAGGTGGTGAAAAGAGGCGGGCGGGAGGAAGACGATGAGAGGGGAAGGAGTGGAATGGGGGGTGCCGGTACGCCGATCCGTGCCGACCTACAGCACCTGGTATTCCCACAGCGTCCACTGGACGCACGAGCGCCGATTGATGGGCTCGTCTCTTTCTTCTCTGCACCGACTAGGCCGGGGAGGGGCGCACATTTGCGCGCAGACTGGATGTTGCTCGCCAGAGGGTGCGGTGAGTGAGGTGGTAGTCTCGTTTGCTCTGGGCTCTACACAAGAATGTGGTAAGTCAGTTTGGCAAGACAAAAGACGCTGTTATACATACCTATGGTCCCTCCATGATAGTACTGGACACAGAAATGCCTGTGTTCGATGGCGCATCTCAAGTATCTTGCTTGATGTCATGCTTCATAACGGTACAATGTCTCCAATAGTGTCTTTCTTGGCACCCTGGCTGTAGCTCCCTCGCGTTGAAGGTGATGCCATCATGATATTGCTCCATTGTCTTGCGCATATGTAGCTTGCGCGTCTGTGCCGCGGGTCCAGCATTGTCTCTTCTGATGTCGTGGCTGTGGCTCCCTCCCATTAACGGTGGTGTCGTCATGGTATTGCTCCGTGCCTTGCGCACATGTAGCTTGCGCGTCAGCGCTGAGGGTCCAGCATAGTCTCCCTTGGTGTCGTGGCTGTAGCTCCCTCGAATTGACGGTGGTGTCGTCATGTTGCTCCGTGCCTTGCGCATATACGGCTTGAGCGTCTGTGCTGTGAATTCAGCTTTGTCTCCCTTGATGCCGTGGTTGTAGCTCCGTCCCATTGACGGTGGTGTCGTCATGGAATTCCTCCAGTGTCTTGCGCATATGTAGCTTGCGCGTCTATGCCGTGGGTCCAATTTTGTCTCCCTTGATGCCCTGGTTGTAGCTCCCTCGCATTGATAGTGGCACCGTCATGAAAATGCCCCCAATGTCTTGCGCATATATAGCTTGCGTTACTGTGACGGATGTCCAGTAGTGTCTCCCTTGGGCGGCGGTTGTAGCTCCTTGTATCGACGGTGGTGTCGTCATGGCTTTGCTCCGTGCCTTATGCGTATATAGCTTGCGTGTCTGTGCTTTCTGATATGCTGCAGCGATGTATTTTGGCTTCGCACCTTCTTTAATGCTGCGCTCCTCTTGAGTATGCTCCAAATAGCTGCGGGTGACACCTCGTCCGAAAGACGAATGTTGTTTGCCCCGTGCAAAGTGCCTGTGTATGGCTCACCCTCACCGTTATACAGTGTACAGTAGAGAGATCCGCTGCTCGTGTACGCCCGTCTATAGAATGAAACGTGCGTTAGCAATGGAGTTGGTTAAATATCTTAACTAGGTACTTGCCTATGCAGTTCTTAAACGCTTGTTTGCATGTTGGCAACAATGATAAAGAGGTGACCGCTGCTTGAAGGCATTTACGGCTATGCACCGATAAGAGTGACTTGGTGCCAGTACTGCGTTGCCCGCAGATCTAAATTGTCAAGCGTACGACATTGCAGGCCTTTTCTTGAGGCTGATCTGAGAGCGCCATATATGAGTATGTCATATAAGTCATTAAACTTTTTCCTTACCTGCTGCTAATGTGGGGCTTTCTTTTCTGCATCAGGTTGGCTACCATGAAGAGACAAAGTCATATGCAGTTCCCCAGGACGCTACATAGATTGGATGAATGAGTACTCAGCGTATACAATAAGGGTTACAATGCTTACCAGAGAGTACATGCACATGTATGTCTCCTTCTTCTTCTTCGATCCTTCTCTTTTTTTTCCTTTTTTTTTCCCCCTTTTTTTTCCCTTTTTTTTTTTTTTTTTTTTTTTTTTTTTTTTTTGTGAATGTAGCTTGAGTGTGTGGGAAAGTAGATGAAATCCCATTGGACAGGCGTTGAATCGTATGGTCATAGGGTTGTGGCGTACATCATGTGCCATGCTCTGTCATGGCATTGTCGTTGTCGTTCCACCGTGTTATGCCATGGTCTGGATCATAGAATTGAGTGGGTCGATCGATTTTTCAACTCGTGTCAAGTTTACTTACTAACTGTTCTTTTTCTTTGCAAAAGTATTGCAGAGACCAGAATGTAGATATCGCCTTTTGGTATGGCCGCAGGTGAGGTAGTGCGTTGCGTATCAGTGGCAGCCGTGGGATCGATGCTGGAGATACGATCGACGTCAATAACACGTCTGTGTGGAGCATATTATGCCATGCATGCAAGAGAACAATGAGGAAACTTACTGGTTGAGTGAAGAGTGTGTACTCCTTCCTGAGAGGCATTAGACCGTGATGGTTGCCTTGAGTCCAGGTCGCCTTATTCGCCTCGTGTTTGTTGCTTGATGTATTTTGCTCTTGACTTGTGCGATAAGAGGTCAATGACTTGCATGTTGTTTCGTGTCTTGACAGCCGTCAGAGATCAATGATAGTCTTGTGCAACGTGTCCTTGGGACGTGCGCATGGACGAGATCGAAGCCATGGCGTTGTCTGTTTGCAAAAGAATGAGATTCATAACCTGAGATTCGTCATTCCAGACACTTACTTTTGTGAAAAGACTTGGAAAAAAAAGAGGTGTTGGATGGCAACTTTTTGCTGCGGTTTATATGTCGTTACCAGTACACCGGCTTCCATGCGTTGGTCCGATGATCAGGTGCTGGCCTTTTCAGTTGGCGACAAAGGGTCGTTTTTCCATTCAAAAAGAAGACGATGTTGTATACGATCATGCTATACATTGAATAAAATACGTCTGTACTGATAAAGTTATTCTTTTTTGTAAGAACATATTCAACGTTTCATTTTATTTTTTCTTTGTCCATGGCAGATGGAATCAAAGCTTCCAGTCCTTCTGCCAAACTACAGTAGGTACGACCTATAAAAGGCAACTTCATGCGCGTCCCTGCGGCCACGGATTTTATTGCTTTGAATTCAAAAAACCATTGATCTACATACTGCTTCTCTCAGGTGTCTATACAAATTTCAAGTGTCTCTCTCGAGGTTATTATCGTACTTTTCTTGCTGATTTGGGGAGAAAGAGTGCAAAGAAGGTCGTCATAGCGGAAGACGAACTCCATTAGAAAATCAAATCTGCGTATTGCAATGAATGGCCGCTGAAGACAGCAGCGGGGCTGGTAGCTGTCACAAATCAAGTCTGCCATAAGGAAAAGAAAATCTCATAGAGATGGATACTGTATATGTATATGACTTTCGGGTATACTACAATGTTTAAAAAATATATCTACGGGTGTATGACAAAATTCCTATGCATGAGAAATCAGTTAGCAACATTACAACAACAGCTATGGGTAGCTTACATAAGGACATCATTGCTAGCTAGCCACATGGCAAGCGATACCATACCGACGCCCACAGCTACCAAGGTAAAAAGCCGTTTGTCTGACCCAACAGCCAGCTTGAGTTGTTCAAAAATGGTGCGCGACTTTAGTGCAGCGTCCTTATTGCGCGGTGGAGGCAATGCGACTGGGAGCCTCTCCTTGGGGTCCATAGCAACAATACGCACCGCTTCGGCGATGCATGCCCTGAGCTTCTCGGCCGTGTTCCTTTCATTGTTTTCTTCGCCCCCTTCCTTTTCCTCGGTGTTATCCTCGGTTTCCTCCTGCAGAGCGACCCACAGCGTGTGGTAAGTATTGGCAGCCGATACTTGGTGGAGAGCCACCGCGCTCTCGGTCTGCAGCTCCAATACCGGGCATCGCTCCTCCAGCTCGCGTGCTTTGTGTATGACAGCCTCTACATCCAGATCCTGAGGCACTTTGGATAGACAGCTATGCATCACGTCCATCTCGCCGTGCATTGCGAGCAGCTCGTCACGTCGAATCAATACCACCGCGGCCGAAGCGTAAACGGGCATCAAAGGATTGGAGGATAAGAAAAAGTCAAAGAAGCGTTTGATCTTTTTCAGGTCGTGCAGGTCGTGGCTGAACCATGTCAGTACCTGGCTGAGGCAGTAATAAGGGAGGACGCCCGTTCTAAAAAAGAAAAAACGCGAGGTGTTCATATCGTGACTTTCGTAGAGTGCAAGACTTACTCAGTAATACACGTGTATAGTTCCTGATCTTCCTGTTGCAGAAGTGTAGGAACCATGGTAAGCTCTTGCAGTATACAGTCCATGTCCTGGAGCATGGCATCTATGCAAAGAGGATGAGTGACATGCTGGAAACATAGTATGGTTTACTTACCTCGAGTAAAAAATAAAGCCACACGCTCCAAAAGAGTAGCAGCAGTCTCCTCTCCAAAGATAAGGAGAAAGATGGCAGCGATATCATGGAATCCCTATGAAACCTGTTAAACCAAGTATTCCAAGTAGAAGCCCTAGTATAGGTTATACCTGATAATAGTGCAAATCTGGGTAGCATTGGAATACATGCAGGATGACTCGAGACAACTCCGATTGTAGTTTCTCCTTGCGCTCAGGGTTCAAATCTGGGATCCACGTGTTATAGAGATAGAAAATGCCAAGTCATTTCTACTTTACCCAAGTCAAATGTATTGAATGATCGTACACAGTCAAGATCGACCTGGTTGGCAATAGGGTGTTTCTCTAATACATAGTTATTGAATTGATGTAGGGGTTTTTCTTCTTTCTTCTACCTGTCTGAATAGGCGTGTCTGACTTAAAGTCGTTACTTCGTAGCAATACGGGCCTGGATCTTTTACTTAGTGATAAATAGTAAGTATAATGGTTACCATGTACCATACTCGGCGACGCATAGCATCGTTGATAAAGCCGGCGGGCTCGCGGCCGAGACGTCTCAGCCAAGCGAGATCGTGTGATCGCAGGGCTTCATTAATTCGCCAAATCTTCTTGAAGTCTTCATTGTCGAGGGCATGTTTCTCAATCCCTCGGCGGACTCCTCTAGCTCTGTGTCGACGGGTCATGCACTCGAATGAAGAAGAGAAAGAAAAAGAAAAAGAAAAGGAAGGTGATTGATACTATAAGTGGCGAAAAAGAAAAGAAAAGCGTAGCGTTACAAGTCTAGGCGCACGAGAATATAATATAAAATAAACCCTGACTTGCCCGCTTGTTCGCGTCCTACACGTTTCCTTCTTTGTTTCTCTTGCGGTTGAGCAATGCAACGGTCATGAAATTGCTCACTCCATTGTTGTCGCTTTCGCTGAGTGCAATGGCACTTGCAAGGCATGTGTCAGAAGATTTCAGTGAAGACCTTACCCTGCGATCGCTGCCAGATGGCAAGCTCCTCGCTCATTTCGATTTCCTTACACACGTCGAGGCAGACACGCCCTCAGGTACACCATGTACGTACCACATAGACGAGTGACCTTGCTCTAATGCGTGTCTAGTGCTTGACTATAACTTATTCCCCAAGGCGATCGGGCAAGTGCTGCAAGAGTACGACGTGCGTGAGATGCACTTGACGTTTGCCCAAGGCCGTTGGAACTATGACGAATGGGGTTATCCAATGGAGCAGTCGACAGGTACAGGCGTAGAACTCTGGGCCTGGATCCGCGATAAACCAGAGTAAGGGCTGTTATGCCACTGACCCCATGCATTTTGCTTATCATCTTCCTGTTCAGTGCGAGCCTACAGAGCCGCTGGAAGTCATTGACCAACACGCTGTCCGGCCTCTTTTGCGCCTCGCTCAACTTCATTGACGAGACCTTGACAACCGAACCTGTGCTCTCCTTCCGGCTCGACGAACCGCTCGACCTGATTACACTCGACAAGGCAAACGCGACCTTCGACGAAGACTCACACTTGCGCTATGGCTACCTTCCTCAGGAGAACGTCTGCACAGAGAACTTGACGCCTTGGATCAAACTCCTTCCATGCAAAGCAAAGGTACGAGCCATCAAAGCATTCCAGTCTTTAGTCTTTATCTGATCCTACTCTTCTGGGCAGTCGGGCATAGCCTCCCTCTTAAATGCGCACAAGATCTACAACTCCAACTTCCACTCCATGTCAATTCATGCCAAGTCCTTGTGTGCAGTAGGTGGTACCGGATGGATACGACACAGAACCTTACATTTGGGTAGGATGAGCGATGCAACCGTCGCAAGTTAGAATTACGCCAGAGCGTCACGTCTGTTTTGGACACCGTGCGAGATACCAGCCGTCGAGGTGAGTAGGATGGCTTTTTGGATCCTGTGTGCACCTGTACCTAATGGAATGCTGCATGGTCAAGACTGGGCCCTGGATGATGTTTTCGATCGCGTCCTGCATGGTGCATGTCCGCTGGCGGATCACAGCCGGGTGCACGTGATCCAGGACCAAGTTACTGGCGATTTGGCCCGTTTGACTCCTGCACCCACCGAACTTGTCACCAAAGAGGCTACGAAAGAGGCTCTCTTTGATCTTCACCAATGTAAGTCCTGATGCTTCATGATACGAAATAAGCAGTTCATTCATTCACACTTCCAAGCTGCCGACGACCTCAACATCCGTATGACCTGGCCTGAGGATTTCTTTGAATATCGTAAGTATTTCTCGAAACATAAATAAGGTTTCACTGCAAGCGCGTCAAACGTCATGCAAACACGTCATTTATTTTTACGGCAGCCTTTGCACCGGCCAATCCCACGATATCCGCGCACAGGTATTTTACTGGTTATGGTCAAGAGCGCGGCGGCCTGCGCATCACGATCCACAACCGGGGCGATGTTTCGGTACCGCTCATTTACTATGACGCATTGCCCTGGTACCTTAAAGTGTACCTGCATACCCTGCAAGTCGATGTCTTGGATACAAGTACATCCGAGCGTTTATCCAGCGGTATGTCGACTGCAGAATTCGAAAAGGAACTTGAACTCACCTGTGGAACAAAAAGACGTCATTGAACAGATGTTTTTTGAGCCAGCCAAGGACCGTGAACGGTCGGCGATGCTGGAATGCCAGATGGAGTTACCACCGCATTCGATCGTAACGCTGTCCCTGGAATTCGACAAGGTCTTTCTTCGATACACAGAGCACCGCCCGGATGCCAACCGCGGCTTTGACGTAGGACCTGCTGTGTTGACCGCCCAAATCCCCGAACATAGGTAACTCACCGCGCACCATGGTGCATCCACATACTGACGGGGCGGTTAGCTTCCATAGGACCATACGCGTCTATACCGACACGCTGCTCGTCAGTCTGCCCACCCCGGATTTCAGTATGCCATACAATGTGATTACGCTGACCTGCACCGTCATTGCTCTCTGCTTTGGCTCTATATTCAACCTCTTGACGCGTTCCTTCCAGATGGTGGAGCCGACCAAAGACGAAGGCGGAAAGGAGAAGCAGGGCGGGGACGCAAAAGTCAAATAAACCTGATGGAGCGTGTCTCAGATGTTCGGTTTTTATTTTTTATTTTTTTTGACAGTCGGCGATGACGGCGAAAAGCCCCGCTTCCCCCACATTTCGGGATACGTCGTGGGAGCCGCATTTACCGCTCAAAGAAGTATTTGCAGTCGTGCTGAGAAAAATCACAGGGCGAGACATGTGATCTTTTCGAGAAATCAGATTTCTTGTTGAATGCACCTATGCAGAGAATATCTAATGGGAGACTCACCCATTTGACCGAGACTGTGCGAGAATGTTACACCCCACTAAAAGCGGGGCCCACCCACCAAAGTAACATGCCAGGTGCAATGACGTTATTTGAGGGGCCTTACCCTAACCTTCGCTTTTCTCTCTTTTTTTTTCTGTTTGATCAAGTTCACAGGACAAAGTACGGGTTGCATGAAACCAAGGAACAGGATGCAGAAGGCAATTTTTGGCATGAGAACATGCATGGTCGTCATGGGTCAGGTGAGGATAATCATCAAAATCACAATAAGAGTGGTGGAAAGCGAGTTCGCAAAACGAGAAAGTCAGTGTGATCCAAGGCCCTGTCGAAGAGAGAATGTAGCGGGCGAAGGTGGACGGGTGGTTGAACGGTCCCATGCAAAAAGTGGGTCGTGTAGCATCAAGTGCTAATATAAGTATTGTATTGTATTGTATTGTATTGTATTGTATTTGAGGTGTGTGATGAGAGAGAAAATGCCATGTAAAGAGGGAGGAAGGGAGGGAAAAGTCGGAGCAAGTGAGTCGGACGACGACGGGGGGGCTGTTCAGCTTCACATGAAGTCTACTTGAGTCATTCAAAATGCGGGGTTGTAAGATTCGCTTGTATCGCCTCTTTTACTTTTCCTCTTTCTCTTCTCTTTCTCTTCTCTTTTTCTTTCCTGTCCCTCCTCCCGTCGCCTTCACCTTCGCCTTCTCTCCTTCTCTCCTCCTCCCCTCTCTACTCTGTATATATAATGTTCCAAATAACGCCACAGCTCTTTGACAAGATTCGGCATTTCGCGCGATTCCCTCAGACAGGCGTCTCGCTGCGTCAAATGGTCATGTTTGGTAGGCCCTGACCCAAGCAACTCGACTACGTCGCTCTGACATACCCTTCTAGGTCAGAAACCATCGGCAGGCACCTTATTTAAAGCCAGTCAGTTTTTACACGGTATGTTGTCCTTGGCGTACCTTTCTTGGACGCGTCTCACATTCCACCCGCCCTGAATGGTAGAGGAATTGCCGATTCGACTTGCTCATCGCGTCAAGGAGCTGGACGAGCTGCCGAGCAATTTACGGGAAATGCCGTCGATACTCAAAGTCAAGGATTGGTACGCACATTCATTCAAGGTAGGTCAGAAAAGGATGATGCTGAGTATGGAGTGGGATGACACTGCCTGAAGGAATGAATTGGGCGGAACCCTATTTTTTTTTCTTTTTTGCTTACCTTTGCACGTTCCAGGACCTGATTGATCTGCCGCCTCCAAGATTATCGAGTGCCGTCCGAGAAAGATTAAAAACGGCCCAAAAGAAAAGCGATTCACGGTCGCTGCCTCCCAGTGTCCCTAATCCCTCCATCCGTCCCGTCAAACCAGTCAAGAATGGCGTTCATCCCGCTGTCCCTATCGGCCACAGGTACGCCTATTACAGCTATTTCTTATCCTTTCGCTTCTTTTCGTGCTGACAAACAGGAAATCTCATACGCTGCATTAAAATACGTAGATATTACACAAACATGGAGGAGGTCGAGGTTTCCCCCGAGATGACGACATACACCGACAGTTTTGTCAAGACCATTGAGAACATCAAACGGAGGCACGATCCAGTCGTCACCACCGTGGGTAAGGAAAAAAAACGGAAAATCCTCTTTCCCAAAAAGTGGTATCCATGTGACTGACTTTGCATAAATCATCCATTTATTTAGCGCAAGGCATTCTGGAGTACAAAGAACGCTTGAAATCGAGCCTCATTGACACGGACGTGCAACAGTTCTTGGATCGTTTCTACATGTCTCGTATTGGTATCCGTATGTTGATTGGCCAGCATTCGGCGCTCTACCGTTTACCCGCACGTGACGACTACGTGGGTGTCATTTGCATCAAGACCAATATTCGAGAGATCGCCATGGACGCCATTGCCAACGCACGTTTTATATGCGAGGAGTATTATGGTCTCTTCAAGGCACCCGAAGTACAGATGTTCTGCCCTGGCGACATTGAGTTTATGTATGTGCCCTCGCATCTGAACCACATGATGTTTGAGCTGCTCAAGAACTCAATGCGTGCCGTCGTTGAGCGATTTGGCGTCGATTATGAGGACAATTATCCTGCCATCAAACTCGTGATTGCCCATGGCAAGGAGGTGCGTATATGGTACTGAATGGGCGGCTGGGAACTCACAAACGCCTCTTTATACATGCATCTAGGATATCACTATTAAAATTTCTGATGAAGGCGGCGGTATTCCCCGGTCAGGCATCCCGCTTGTTTGGACTTACATGGTAAGCGAGCCACAGATCCTATCAGCATTGTGTGCTTACCTGATCTTTAGTACACAACCGCCAACGCCCAAGAGCTGGAACCCGATTATAGCAGGTCTGATTTTAAGGCGCCTATGGCTGGTTTCGGTTATGGTCTTCCCATTTCCCGTCTGGTAAGAAATGGTATGGATTGATGGTCGGCTGAAACTGACGGATTTGCGTAGTATGCACGCTATTTCGGCGGTGACCTTAAGCTGATATCCATGGAGGGGTACGGCACAGACGTCTACTTGCATCTGAATCGCCTGTCGAACAGCGACGAGCCCCTCATGTAAAAAATACCACTTCTTTGTATAATAAACAGCTCCACTTATGCAAGATTCTCTCTTTTTATATGTATGTATATCTGGCCAAGTAGTTATTCTAAAAACGCTAAGCTCCAGAGATTGGATAAGCTCTATAGAGAGCCTGTCTTTTATGATGAACTGCCTCCTCCACCGCATATGCCTCCTACGCCTCCTTCAGACTGGTCTCCCCGCAAGTGGTTTCCATCCATATTTCCGTGGTTCTCTTCCAACCGCGATGCACAGACATTTTCCTCCTCCTCTTCCACACCCTTCTAGATGCTTATCTTTCTAATTTATAGACAGCTACCGATGCAGGCCATCTGCTGCTTTGCTCTTTTCGCTCGACTTGTACTGATAGAATACCCTTGTAAAATTTGTAAAACACCTGTAGACTTCAACTTCTTTTTTTTTTCTCACTCATGAGCAGGCTTTGTCCATGAGAACATACGATGCTCGCACTTTCAGATGAAAAAACGCGAGGCACCTCATCTTCATGCATAGGGGTACTAATCGGGATGCAGTATGATGAAAGCAGCATATTATGCGCTGAAATGCATACATAGTTCCGCATCTCGTGCGCTAGGGTAGTCAGTGTAGAATGCAGAAATATATACTCCTATCGCATGCACCGAATACACATGCACGATTATCTCAGGACAGGTTTTTACAGTGACCTGCGTCTTCAGGCACATGGAGACGACAAAGGAAAGGAACGCGCAAAAGGTTCCCGAGACAAGGTGACACACAATGTTGGGCAAAATATGGATGTGGTTATTGTTCATGAACAGGTCTCAAGTCCTGAATCTGCTTGATGAGGAATGCCTTTTCGTCGTTGAATTGTTCATCATCTGTTCGTTGTGTTAATCGGGCTGCATCTCATCGTTTGTATGTTGAGTCTACCTTGTCTATCGTTGTGGAAATTGCTGAGGAAGTTGATCAACTTGTCCTGGTTCTTGAGAAGGATATCCATAATGGGTTTGTTCTTGTTGGGGTTGGCCACGAAGACCTAATGATCGAGGTGAATGGGTGATAGACGCACATGGATCGGGATTTACCTTGAAAACGTGGAAGGCTTCGAATTGAATGTTCCGGCTACGGTCCCGGAGCAGGTTCATCATCAGCTTGAGATTCTCAGCATTGCTGATGTATCGTGTCATGATGCTAAAATTGGATCTGTCCAGCAGGATCTCGCCGAGCAGCTTAAGTACGGAGAACGCCGAACGATAAATAGGAGAGACAGAGAGAGAGAGAGAGACGAAGAGGAAAAAAGACGATGTATATGAGTCCATTGATCCGAAAAACAGAAGATATCCCATGGATAAACTGTTACCTTGAGCGACTGTCGTTTGGTAACATAGTTGGAAGATAATAGTAACTGCTTGTAGTGTTCAAAGAACTGGCAGAGAAAGAAACAGCCGAGTTAAACAGTTGTAGCGAGATGCTACTGTGACGTAATCGAATAATAAATATACCTTTTCATAATTAGAGTCGAGAAACTCTGCGACCATGGGCTTGTGCTTGGTCAGGATCTCCTTGAAGGAAGCGAAAGCGTCGGAGGCGATATCGAAGGTGCTCATCTCGACATAGTCGAAGAAGAGGTAGAACTGAGGCGAGTAAAGGATGATCTTGGCGAGGGCCTCGTTGCGCAGGCACTCGCGCAAGATGAGACCGCAGTTGAGAGCCACTTCCGGGTTCTCGTAGCCCTTGAGCAATGCAATCAGCAGCTCTTCGCGGGTGCACAGGTATTCGACGGTAGGAAAGCGAGAGCCAATCTGCCGCCGCAAGAGGTTGTTGAAGATTTGTGCGACATCTTTTTTGGCTTCGAACTCGAGCTTGTGTATGTTGAACACCAGAAGCTGAAGCAAATCGTTGTTGTACACTTCTTGGGCGAGTTGTGCAACTTGGTCGGGACTGGGATCATTATCTATGTCATGTATTTAGATTGAGCTGGGGCGCGTTTTATATCCATGGAGAGACCGACCATAGAGAATAGTTTTCATTGAGACGAGGTATTTCGAAATGTCCTCGTTGGCCTATCGGACAAAGCAAGAAATGCGTGAGCAACGGGTTCACCAGGAAAAGACGGGAAGACCCAGCGGACGAAAGAGAGAATGGGAACAAAAAAGACGAGGAAGAGAGAGAATCACCTTGCGTCTATCGTGCCCGTCGAGACGATTTATGGCGTCTTTGACGTGTCTCACGAGATCATGAGGAGTCTTTTGTTTCGGCTTGAAGATGTTGAAATTCATGAAAGAAGACGGAAGAGAAGGAGGAGGAGCAGTAAGAGAAAGAGAAAGAAAAGGAAGATAGAGAGAGAGAGAGAGAGAGAGAGGAGAGTAAGCGAGAGTGTGAGTATTTAGAATAGAGAATAGGACGGACAGGCACAGAATACGAAACCCCGCATTCAAAGCAAACACCCTTTCTCTTGCTATTTTCATCACCCCACAAACCTTCTTTCGCTGCTTCTTCTCATAAATGGTTATGCCATGCTAACCTCCTTGTCCCGATCAGCCACGTCTGCACCAAGACGACTGGCTCTTGCCACTGCGACCATCACCACACGACACTTTCTCACCACAGCACGACGTATTCCCGCCCTAAATAATGTACCTGCACGGCCGCCCGCGGTGCCTTACTGCTACTTGTGTCGCTGTCGGTCTATGCACACCCCTGCAACCCCTTTGGCGAAAAAGGTATGTCCCGCTGAGTAAGACATGCGATGTATGACTGACATAATAAGCAATAGACTTTTGACAAGATCCTCGTTGCCAATCGAGGTGAGATCGCCTGCCGAGTCATTGCCACCGCTCGCAAACTGAACATCCGTACTGTCGCTGTCTACACTGACCAAGACGCTCAAGCACGTCACGTGCGTGCAGCGGACGAGGCCGTGCGTGTCCCGAGCTACCTCGCCATCGATGCCATGGTAACTGCTGCCCTCACCACAGGAAGTCAGGCCGTGCATCCTGGCTACGGCTTCCTAAGCGAGAATCCCCAGTTCGTCCAGGCCCTCACCGAGGCAGGCGTTGTCTTTGTGGGGCCCAACACGCAAGCCATAGCCGCCATGGGCGATAAAATTGCAAGCAAGAAGCTGGCCATCGCGAGCCGAGTATCGTGCATTCCGGGATATGACGGAGAGGTGACCACAGTCGACCAGGCACGTGAGGTGGCACACCAGATTGGCTATCCAGTTATGCTCAAGGCGAGTGCAGGCGGCGGTGGCAAGGGCATGCGCATCGCATGGGACGACGACGGCCTGCGCGAGGGCTTCAAGCTCGCCAAACACGAGTCGCGGAATGCCTTCGGAGACGATCGGCTGCTCGTTGAAAAATACATTGACCGACCCCGCCATATTGAAATCCAAGTCCTCGGTGACGCGCACGGCCATGTCGTTTACTTGCCCGAACGCGACTGCTCCATCCAGCGCCGCAACCAGAAAGTCATTGAGGAGTCGCCGAGCGTGCATATCGATGACGCCACCCGCCGCGCCATGGGCGAGCAGGCTGTCGCCCTCGCCAAGCACGTCCAATACAATTCGGCAGGCACCGTCGAGTTTCTTGTCGATGCACACCGCAACTTTTATTTTCTCGAGATGAACACCCGACTCCAGGTCGAGCATCCCATCACCGAGCTTGTCACCGGTCTGGATCTGGTCGAGCACATGCTGTACTCGGCTGCAGGCTATCCGCTAGCACTTGACCAAGCCGCGGTGGCGCGCCCGCGCGGTTGGGCGATCGAGGCGCGTGTCTATGCGGAGGATCCGGTTCAGTACTTGCCCTCGGCCGGCCGACTCACAGTCTACCAGGAGCCGCCTGTCTCGACGGAGGGCACCATCGTCCGCTGTGACTCGGGCGTCGCAGAAGGCTCAGAGATACCTGTCGACTATGACCCTCTGCTGTGCAAGCTCGTCACCCACGCTGACACGCGCGCGCAAGCTGTGGATGCCATGGTACGATCTCTCGATCGCTATGTCATCCAGGGCGTCACACACAACGTGCCTTTGCTGCGCTCCATACTTACCCATCCTCGCTTCGTCTCTGGCAAAGAGATCACCACCCATTTTCTGGCCCAGGAGATGCCCGGTGGCTACCAGGCCACATTGCTTCCGTCAGAGGACCGGCGGAGGCTGGCCATCATGATGGGTGCCATGGCATCCAAGGTCGAACATGCCAAGTACGGGACGCGCCCGTTCACGGAGAAGCCCGTCTGGGTGCAGATCAGGGACGAACAAACGCACAAAGTAATTGAGCATACCTGTGTGACTCCTCCTCACGACGTAAGTAAAGCAGGCGGATACAATATAGGTATAAGCGCTGATAGCAATGTAGATTTCCCTCCAATGGCCTCTTCAAAGTCTCTTGGCGCATGCCACTATAGACGGCCACGACCTGACTGTACAATACCTAGACAAACTTGCCATGGGTTATCGTATTCAGTTCCAAGGCAATACAGTGAGTACCACTAAATGTGAGTGAGCATCTTCTAAACTTTTGAGTAGTACGCTGTGAGCCTTTTCAATGAAGAGCAACAGCGCCTGAGCCAATACATGCACCATCGACGAAAAGAGGTCAAGCAGCAACACGTCCTTAGTCCGATGACAGGCCGCATTATAAGCGTGGCTGTCAAGCCCGGTGATAAGGTATATGTCTATACTATTGTTATGCAAATGATGGTACTGATTATGGTGATACGGTCGCTAGGTTACCCAAGGGAGCGAGATCGCCATTGTGGAGGCAATGAAAATGCAAAACGTGCTTCGGGCAGCGCGAGCGGGCACGGTCCAGGACGTCAAAGTCGAGCAAGGGGCGCTGGTAACGAAGGACCAAGTCCTTGTCGAGTTTTGATCTGCTTTCTTCATATTTTTCGATATACCTCGCGGTCAATTTTTATTTGAACGCGATGCAAACACGTATGGACGCTGAGATGTCCACTGTAGATAGTATCTTTCCCTTTTCCAAAAAATGAGCAACCACTGTAATTGAATATGTCACGAAACCAAAAAACCACGAAACCACGAAACCAGAATGTCGGTTCAGCTGTGAGCGTATAGTGTATTGCATTGTATTGTGATGATGCGTGGGTTGTTGTATGTATTGTACAGAGAGGAGAAAGCAGAGAAAGGTGGGATCGAGGAGGCGTTTACTTGGCCTTGGTGAAACGGTAATTGAAGCGCTTGCGGGTAAAAGAGAATTCACCAAGCTTGTGGCCAATCATTTCTTCAGTAATCATAACAGGCATGTAGTCCTTTCCATTGTGCACAAGGAATTTGAGACCGACGAACGAAGGCAGAATGGTGCAGCTTCGGGCTGGACATTCAATAAATAAACATAAACAAAGGCATGAGCAAATTAAATGAATATAATGACACTATTTGAGTATTACCCTGGGTGGCAATAGGCGTGCCATTCTGAATGGCCTGACGAAGACCTGGGAAGGTTACGAAGAAAGGACCTTTCCAAGCCGAGCGTGGCATGTCTGTTATGGAATAAAGAAGGGAAAGGTTATCTGGGCAAGGGGTCCACCTGGAATCTAATATTGCCCCCGCCCGCCTCCAGAATTGACAGCTCGACTTCAGGCCAAGCCACGCAACATACAACACAAATGGTGTACCAAAAGGGGATTACAAGCCCACACCTTTAGCCAGCTCGTCCAGACTTCTTGTTCCTAGCTCTACTTTCTAGTTTTTCAAACGAAGTTAAAATAAAGTAAGTCAGCCAGCTCCACTGGATACGTAACCATGTTGCCAACTTGTCACTGAAGGAAGTAAGAGAGAGTTCTTCCCATGGACGCCGCAACTGGCGCTGAATACCGGTGAACTCGTAGCTTTTGACCATCAGCTCGATAACGCTGTGGCGAACACTCTGGCCTTTCTTAATGCAGTGTAGTCAGATTCAATTGAGTTTCTCATGAGCTAATAGACCCCACCTCGTCAAAAGAGACGTTTGAAAGCGAGGGCAGATATAGTCAATATACGAGAAGGATATCATACATACAAACAGATTTCATTAAAAATGAGTAGAACACCTTTGTGGAAACCGCTATTCTATTGAGCGTGTGATCAACAAGTCGTGTGCAGCAAACGGGATGGCATCGAAATATCCCTTCATGGGCACAACTATCTCCGGGTGGAACGAACAATAAAACCAGTCAGATACGCATTGACATTTTGGATCACCACTATAATAACATGCCTGTATATCAATTTGACACCACCAACAAGATTAATGCCTCAATCTATAAAACTGGATATAAATGATGATTCTCACATTTGCATTAAAATAGTTTAAAGGAATCAGTCATGTAAGGTGGTACGCTTCAAGACTTACTCTTGCAACATATCGAGGTGAAGAGGTATGTATGTATATGGTCGAAGTATTATTTGGCCAAATAAGTCTTTACAGTTTTTCTCCAGCTGTTCAGGGCGACGAAGTTACTGTATGACATGATATTCGTTATTAAAGAGAGCACAAATGCATGAAAGGCACACGTCCGGTTAACGTGGCTTTCCCTAAGTAGTGAAAATCGAGATTTTAACGACTGGCCACACATGCCAGGGGCGCAGACATGAGATAGACCACACAATTTCCGACCCCACATGTGCTAGTACATATAATGCGCATATCCAAATATTCACCGTCATACCTACTGTTACTTTAAAGATGCTTCGTGATGGCTTTTCCAATCCATTAGAATAATATGAATGCGTTTATTATGGGTATTTCGGTGGGGTTCTTTTTCTTTCCTCTTTCGAATAGCGCCTGGTCCATATGCGAGAACGAAAACTTACGGCAGCATTTGTTTTTTTTTTTCTGGTAAGTTACCTCATGATATGAGAACGAATTCAATGTGTGTGTGTATGCCGTTCCCCCAACATGCTCCCAACATGCTCCCAACATGCTCCCAACATCGTCCCAACTTGGCTATTGTCGATGTCGGGAGTATGTCGGGAGTATGTTGTCGATGTTTACGATGATGGTGGGAGCATGTTAAGAGCATCTTAGGAGCACGATGATGACGATGATGGCGATGATGGCGATGATGACGATGATGGCGATGATGGCGATGATGACGATGTTGGGAGGTGTTGGGAACATGTTAGGATCATGTTAGACCATTTTAGGACCATTTCAGGACCAGGTGAGGACAAGGCTGCCCAGCTTTCTTCTTTGTGGCAAAACACCTGATCTGATTTTGTGCGCCGAGAGGGACTGTGTAGCCGGTCTACGGGACCGGCTACACTGTGTACCGGGAGAAAAGCCATGCGTCTCATTCTCACATACTTTTTGTGGTCAACTACGTCTCTATCTGCTACCTAATTTTTCACTAAATTCTGTGAAGCCTTTGTGGAAGGTCAAGGAGAGAAACGACGGAAAGGAATAGATTCACTGTTACTCCAATCAAAATTCTTTATATCACGATATAGTACATGATGTATGTCTCACGAAGAAAAAGGCTCGGCGATGTCGGCAACCTTACGGCGTCCTATGCTTACATCTTCGTGCTGCTATAGGCACCTGTAATACAGGATCATGCATATTCCACCGCTTGATGGGCCAGCCCTCCAAACGGCGTTGTAATGACCTGATGCTCGTCGATACTCGCGGTATTGGTAGATCTTCTATATCAAACAACCCTGCCTGTAGAGAGCAAATAAAACTCGTTACCCTTCTACTAGTAGAATTACCGTTTAACTATATGGGTAAAGAGCTTGCCTTACGAGAGATGCCACTTCACTCGTCTACTCTACCACTTTGTTCATCCGCCCCCGATCTGTTATCGTCCACATCTTATTTGTAGCTTTTTGAAAGAAACAGAAGTTGGAAAGAAAAAAAAGCATATATTACTACAAAATCAAAATTCGAAATGAATACTGAAACTACTGCTACACGACCTTTTGGCCGATGCGGTTTCCGACACGGACCTAATACACTTTATATAAGCTTCTTCCCTTATACATTTCTTTTTCATAAACTTACCAAGGATTCCAACATCCTCTCGGAGTTCTCGACCAGGTCTCGATCAAAAGTAAGGGTATCTTCTTGCCATAATACAACAATCGTTGATCCACCAAAGGCGAAGTAGCCAAGCTCGTCCGTCCGCTTGAGATACGCGCCCTTCTCAGCCGTCAACTTGATGGAACCCACCATCATGGCGCCAATCAGCACCACTGCTACCTTGCCAAATTTGTCGCTGTCCATTGACACGACCGATCGCGTGTTCTCACCATACACATCCAGCGTGGTGCGAATCGCCATCGGATTCACTGTGTAGTATTGTCCCTCGATATGTTTGATGTCGCTAATGGTGCCGTCGACGGGCGAGTGGAACCGATGGTAGTCTTGGGGCGCAAGACGGAAAATGGCGAGCGCACCTCCGTAAAACTCACTGGCCAGGATCTCGTCTCCGAGGAGCTTGCTCAGGCTAAATTCGTTGCCCTTGATCCACAGCCGTGTCGCATCATTGATGGTCGGGAACGCAAGCATACGGCAATCGGCCGGGCTCACGATGACATTTTTATCGTCAGGGTACTCGCATGGACGGGCGTTGGGTTTAAGCTTGCGGTAGAAGAACTCGTTGAAGGTCTGGAAGCTCGACAGCGGTTCGAGCACTTCACTCATGTCGAGTTGGTGGAATTTGATGAATGGCTTGATATCACGCTTGGAATAAGGCGAGTCGTAACGTCGACCCTGTTTCAACGTCATGTTTGTCAAGAGGCGTTGGGCTACAGTCATGTCAGTCTTTTGCACCCACGGCCTGTCCGGTTTTGCTTTACCTGTCCTCGACTGAATGCCCGTCTTCATGCCTTTATAAATAAGCCGCATGCCGAGTCGCACGTACACACTCATGCGCTCTTCGATGAGGTGACCTGAGTTGCGGTCTTGCACAATAATATTCGCGTTGTTGCTACCGATCTGGTATTTACCGTAACCCACCTTGCTCACGAGTTTCACAAACCATCTGCGAAGGACACGTCAATCCAGAGCATTCTTAGTCCCTTCCTCTGATTACCTTCGCTGAGCATAGGCTTCGGTCACAAAGTTGCCCATCAAAAAACGATCCACCGTTGTCCAGTCGTTCGCTGCACATGTGGCGACGTGCGTGACGATATCCATCTGGGCCCGCTTGGAAAGATTGGGCCGATGGCAAATGGGGCATTCGGCGAGGCGAATGACCTTTTCCTGGGAATGTTTCTCGTAAAACGAAGGCTGTTCGGATGACAAGGATGGTGTCATATCGAAACTCTCGACGGGCTGGCCGTCTTCTGTATAATGAATCTGGCTCGAGCCATTGGTGTACTGCACGCCGGACGCTTCGCGAAGCAATTCTTCATTGTCAGCATCTTCCGATGCGGTCGAAGAAGGGTCGTTGACAGTGAGATCATCCATATCATCCGGAAGACTGTCATCAAACGACAGGTACTCCTCGTCATCTTCGTCTTCTTCATCTTCCTCGTCGTCTTCGTCCTCTTCCTCGAGCTCGTCATCGTCACCTGCATCGGTAAATTCGTCCTCGTTGCCATCGTCGGTCGATGCGGGCGAAGGGAGATCGAGCTCCGAAGCAGAACCATCCTGCATCATGTTCAACGGCACCGTCTCGGGCATCTTCTCGTCCGTGTTGAGCATGAAACACTCCAAGCTTTCGACGACCTCATCGATCGAGAGCGTGTCGGAATCCGGATTCTTGCCGTGCTGTGCCCAAAAGCCGTTCAGCGTGGCTTCGGTGATGGTGGAACCCAAACTCTCAAGCATGGAGTGGACCTCGAGCGTGGTAATATGACCATTGTCGGTGACGCCATACGTTTTGGCGAGGGAGACCCAGAAAAGTCTGCGAATCTCGGCGTACGGCATAAACTTGGCCCGGAAGGTCAGGGTGGGGTGGTGGTCGTTCCACTTGCCGGTCTTGATCATCTGGAGGTCAATGGTGTGCATATCCATGTTGGCATCGATCACGTCGGTCGGGGACTCGGTGTCGACCTCCTTGCTGTCTGACTGGCGAGAACGTTCGATGATGTCTTGCACAGACACCTCCTGATATGCAATGTAGTCGTTGTTTGATATTTTGTCCTTGTCATACACAGCAAACTTGAGCTTATAGTTGGCCTCGTTGTTGCGCACGTGGAAAAAAAGCTTCTCGTTCCAGACAGGGTTGAGGTTGTGACGTATGGCACGCGTGCGGAACGTGGAGGGGCCGTACGAGACAATAACAAAAGGGTCCATGTCGAAGCCCGTGCGGGTCACTAGAATCATGAAGGATGAGCCGGGGGATAGCAAGTCGACGTTCCTACTTACTGTTTCTTTCAGGTGGGAGGTCATTGGCGTGTGATATTTCGAGAAAGGTGATACCAAGGACATCGGAGTGGAATTGAGCAATATGGCCTTTACGCTGGCGTCTGAACCTTTTCCTCATTCGACCGAATTTCTTGGTCTTTCTGGCGCCATTGGGATCGGCTGACGTCGCTGCTTTAGCTGACTTTTTGGTGCGGAAGCGTCGGCGCTGAACCCGTGCAGACGGTGCGTCCGACGTCGAAGGAGACGAACTCTCGTCCACAAGATCCGTTGAGGTCAGTGAACGGCCAGGGCGAGTATCGGCGAGGAAACCCCACAATGCCTTCATCCGCTCGTCACTGGTCACGTCATCCTGGCCTCCTAAACCGTATCTAAGCTCAATCTCGCCAAGACTTGCATCAGCCGCCGTTGTCGAATCAGACGTCGTGCCGTTTGCGTTTTTCCGGCGGCGAAGGGTGAGACGTTTGTTACGCATCGTAGGCTCTTGGAGTGGGTACCAGCGCGCCTGAACGGAAAAACAAATTGAGCGATTTTTTTACTTTTCACACACACACACACACACACACACGCACACATTTCTGCGCACGCGCAAAATGACACATAATAATATTTCCTGTTTCACAAAAAATACCGCCTCCTCTTACCTCGCTGCTATCATACGCGAATGAGCCATTTGTATTGGCAAAAAGAGCCTCTGCGGGGATGCGTATTTGGCTCAGAAAGACAGACTTGAAGCGATCCTTGTTGCAGAGCGTGAGGACCAGGCCCTGTGACCAGAGCAAGCGTTGGCGTCTGCGGTGGGCACGGCCTGTATTGCCGGAGAGACGAATTTCAAAGGTATTGAACCAGTCGGGGTCTTTTGAGGTATGGACAACTTCTGTACGATGGCGCTGGCCAGCGCAGCTGACAATGACATAGGGATCAAAGCTGCCATGTTCCTACCATGCAGAAATAGAAGACGCAGCATATGCAGCATCATCCAGATAGACACATCAGTCAACGTGATCTCCCTGCAAGTCTTCGCCATGCGCGCCCCCCCCCCTCCCCACAGTAGTCAAAGTTGCAGCATAAACTCATATCCGAATCCAGTATAGCGCGAAACAACCTCACCGAAACTCTAATTGCACCTGCAACCCACTTTTTGTGCTTCTTCACTCACCTCGTGTTTGCCGGCTAACTGACGCCCGCGCAGGACAGTCACCCGCAGGACCAACTTTGACAGGTCGATAAAGGATGGAAAAGAGTCTGCAGCGTCGAGCTCGATGCACGAGGTCTGGGTGGGCATTCGCGATGGCTGGCCCGGATGAGCTTTGCTGCGAGCTGAAGTGGAATCGGACGAGCTTCGTCGAGGCAGCGGCCCCGGCTGAGGGTGAGGCGACGAGGATCGTCGCATGAGATGGAGCATGCGTCCTTTTGGCTTGGTGAAGAGCTTGCGGCGACTGGCGCGGCTGCTGCTGCTGGTCGAGCTGCTGTGCTTCAGTCCACTATCGGACACGATGCTTTCATGGACAGTCGACGACTCAGTCGACAGGTGATCAGACATGGCCAAAGTCGTTTAACGGCTGCGTGCGTGTTTCTTTATCTTTTTCTTTTTTCTGTGTGTGTGTGTGTGTTTTGGGTCCTTTGTGTTTAAAGAAAGAGAATTTAAAGCGCGAGGGTGAGAGTGCAATGAAAAGGCAGAAAAGAATACAAAGTGAAAGAGCTCGTGTGTAAATGTGTGAATGAGTTTATGTGTGTGTGTGTGAGTGTGTGTGCGTGCTATGCTTGGTCCTTTTTTTTTTTTTTTTTTTTTTTTTGGTTTTGTGCAACAGCTGCAGCTGTCTTTATCTGCGTTTCTCAACGCTCAAATTCAAAAAGTCCGCCACGCACACACATTCGTAGAGTTGGAAAAGCTTGTTTGCTTGATTCGGTAAACCGAAGCACTTGTTTTACCATTTCATTCCATGGGCTCCCTGGAGACTATCCTATGCTAATAGATTCTCTGTCTTCCCCGGCATGCTTTGGAATCGGCAAAATTGACTCTGTTGCAAAGAAAACCCGAATGGGGTTGATGCCCCCGTTACATACATATCAATCACGTTGTTCACGAGGTGTTGTATGGCCCGCCCCTCTCTCTCTCTGCTTTATCCTAAATACAGTATACAGCCTAACCCAACACTGTTGCCTTCGCGGTTCTATCACGATCGGTAATCTTCTCTTCTTCTCCAGTCAGAGCACCATTTCCCACACTGATCCTGTGCACACGTAATAATGCTCTCATCATTCCCGTTAAGAAAAACTATCTGCAGTTTTGTCTTCCACTTATTTTGCTGCCCCGTATGAATACTTTCCATGTTCTTTTGCATCATGACAGGTTTTCTGACAGGGATTCCGCGGTCGGAATGCTCTAGTCTCCCGTCCAGGGATGACATGTGAAATAAGATAGGGTTCTCGCCGCGCCCCTCAATAATGCGCCTTGATGAGCTTGGTTGTCCTTGTTGACTGGCAGAAGAAGCCAAGTTATCATGCAATTCAATGGGGTAGCTTGTGAGCTAATTATATATTTCTATTTTGTCAATCGCTATATTGGGTAAAATTATTCTTGGATAGGCTAAACCAAGCATGAACATCCATGCCTTCCAAATCTCAACGCTCTGGGTCCTCGCCTGATCCATCCTTCCCCCACCCTCCATGGCAGCTCCCCTCCTCTATCCAACTCCAATGGTCTTCCTAAGTCGTACTCCCCATCTTCGGCATCGGCTACTCCTGCAGAGATAGGGTAGCATTTCCGTCCTCACGCACACACAGCTCCAGCCCAGCGAGAGACATTTAGATACGTGGACACTCGAGATGCCGGTATTTGTCTACACACCGAGAGCACCTGAGTCCGTTCAGCTGAAGCGAACAGCGCAGTGTTTAGCATATCGAATCATCAAGCCATCCCTCCGGCAGCTTTTGTGGCAGCTCTTATTGAAGCATGCCCTGAAGCAGTGCGCTTGAGCCAGATCCTCACTCCGCGTCCTGGCAGAACCGGAGGCTCGTACTGTCCATTACTGAGCATATTGCACACATTCTACCTGAGTCAGCGACTAGCTCAACAACATTCACGTCCGAAACAGACGCAACTTCTGATACAATGGAAATACCTACGGCGATCAGGATCTCCGGATAAGAGATCCTTCGGTCGCGGTCTACGAGAACTGCGAGCATCCACGTCCTCCAAACCACAGCAAGAGAAACTCCGGAAAAACACGAATCTTATCCAGCTTGTTCTTCAAAGAGCACCTCTACCAATAAAATGGCTGCCCCGCATTTATGAAACACCCACAGCTGACTGCGTATCCGTAGCAACTGTCAACTGCCGCGTTTACGCAAAATCCTCACCGCAACTTAAATTATGACTTCATCGTTCTTACAGGAAAATGCATATGGAAGACCTTGCTCTACAACACCGATTGGACTTAGTTACTGGTCTTCCCCAGCATATGGATCGCCGACTGCGGCCTCATATGCTATAGCCCATTTTGCATTCTCACATATAGGCATATAAGCCGACCAACGCCTGCTCACTGCAAAAAGACAGCACCGCCACAAATTTAAGTTCCGTCACTTCGTTCAATCTACCAACAGCAAAGCAGACGCAAAGCCAGTGCTCGCTCCCGCCAACTTTTGTTATCTGCACAGCCAACGTCACATCCTCAGCCAGATCTCCTCATCTGCTGCATTCACACCGGGCCATCCATCTCATCTTCGTCCACCGCGAATATTTCACAGCTTGCCTTCGCGGTTCAGCTTACAATACTGTATTACACATGATTGGTGTAATTGGTATATTAATCATCTTTTCTTCTAAATATAATAAAAAAGATAAAACATTTTCTAACAATCCAAGAAATACTTTATAATGAATTAACCTACGAAATCTCGTTCCGAAATCAATTCTCGTGTAGTATATTCCACTTCTTCTACATACCTAAGCGGCTGGAGCCGGGGTCGTCCATCACACTAAAACGTGTCGGTCACTGTCTCATCTTAACTCTGCAGCAGATTGCATTTTTGAGTCGCGATTTCATATTATCCACCACAAGCACTTACCATGTGACAGGCATTTGGCGCAAGGCACATGTCGTTGGGGCTGGGGCAGCTGGAACAGTGGTCCCGGCCACCGACCGCTTAAGCTAGGGGGTGTACACAACGGGGAAGAAAGTGTGTGCGAAAGTAAGAAAAAGAAACGCGAAAAAAAGATGGGGGACTCCTTGGTGTCGGTTTACACACTCTACATTGCTTGTGGCAGCAATGCCTTATCGTCGCTTTCTTGTCAAAGGGAAGTGGCGCCTTGCCTTCTGTCATCCAGCCGCTACCTGATAGATCAATACGCTTGACAGCCATTACATCACTCTTGAGTGGCCATGCCTCTTGTGGAGGTTGCAAGTAGGATTCCAACAGCGCGCGGCGCCAGCATTCTCTCGGTGGGTGCCGTCAAACTTGTAAATCGGCCGGATGATTGGTTGAAGACATTTATGGCAGGCCTTCGAGGATCAGGTGCTCATCCGTGATGTCAACAACACTCCTGCTTTCATATCGCCGCAACTGCTTTCGGCAATATCGCAAATGGCCTTCTATGCGCGAGCCAAGTCCGGTGCCTTTGTCGCCAATACAGCGCACTGTAATGGACCTGCGGTTGCTGCTTTTCTTTCGCCCGAATCGGGCGTCCCTTGCAGCAACGTCTTGGTAGATATTTTTACCCAACAGTTCTCGTGTGTATAGTAAAGCGAGCAGCATTGTAGAAGTCGCGCAGCGTTGGGGCGGCCTGCTTTCAGACCTACAACGAAGTTAAGGTATGGATATTCGTCTTCAGGGTCTTCTAAAATTGCCGTCGTTGACGGTGCGGATTCATACCCAAAACATCCAGTATATTGCGGTGGCGTTCATCTCCAGTGCCATAAGCGAGCCAGCGGAGATCGCAGGGACCAAGTCTTTCTTGAGGTTGCTTTTCTCCAGAGCAACAATACCTTGTTCGTTAGAACCCATGAATGCCATATAATTTGGGAGGACGAATTTGGTTCGTCTGACGATCGAATCTTCTGCCACAGATTTACGACGCTATTCAGCTCTTGCGAGATTAAAGGATCATCTAACCAAGTTTTTTGGATAAAGTGGACCAATTTGTCTTGGGCATTCTTGGGGAAGAGAAACTTCCTTGTGAATGTAGCTAAATCACGTATTCTTGCAGTCTTGGGCTTTTTATAATAGTATGCGCTTGTCAGTATGCTTTTGTTCATAAGCAGATAAAGTGGTACAGGGAGAGTGTACCTTCTTGGCTCCTGATACTTCTGTGAGTTGACAACAAAGAAATTTAGGTCTTGACACAAAATTACAACTTCTCCTAATCTTACCTTTTGCTCCCGCTTCGATAAAGCCTCCTCATTCTCCTTGAGCATTGCACCAATATCTTTCGATGCTGTCTTTATCATCCGCATAATATATCTGAGCTTTTGTTCGAAGGCTTGTTGCTGCAGCTGACATACCCGTTCATAGGTACCTCCAGCCGTATTGTGTTCGTCTGGTTTGCTCCTGATGTTTTCTTTTTAAGGAAGAGCGGCTTTGGCTTAAGGTTGAGGTCGATCGGCTCCTGTATCGATTTTTTCATGCGCGCCATGATCTGACAGAGTGTAGTATAAAAGGTAAAAACTAAAATAAATAAAGATAACAGACACAAGTACAGAAGAAAGTGAAGAAGAGAGCGACGCGGGAGAGAACATATCACTGCTGAACGGGCACAGTGAGTGAAACGTCAACACCTACTGTAATATGAACCATGTTACCGGTTTCAAACCAGTCTTAGACAGTTATAGTGATAGTGATAGTGATAGTGATAGGGATAGTATTGACGTTGGTAGGGTACACCAAGTGTGGGTGAGTGGTTCAGGTAAGGTAGAAGAAGTTATATTGCGCGCGTGTGTGTGCGTAAGATAGAGGCTTTGTAACAGCCACAGGTTCTGGGTTTGACGTGTACAGCAGTAAAGGTAAAGAAAAAGAAATAAGAAGGAAAGAGAAAATTCAAAGAGGAATGTGCGTCTCTTGATGTTACAGGTTTGGGAAAGATAAAAGAGCAAGACAAGAATTACGTCTCTTGTGTGCATGTAAAAGGACAAAGAGTAGCGGCTTGTTCTTGTCGCTGGAGAAGGCTGTTCCAACAGAGACAAAGAGTAATATAAGCTTCAAGGGTAAGATGGATAGAGCTGTATTTGTGTATCTGCATTTGACTGACTTCCCTTGAATAAAAACTATCCAAGTATTTATACTTTTTTCTAGTACTGCTAAAAAATATATATGAAGGGGAAGAGGGGAAGGTATTATTGGTAAAAGAAATGTCCCCATCCAAAAAAATGGTGGAGTGAAAGGTATCAACCGTCCAAAAAGGTGGTGGAGGGAAAAAGATCCATCCTTTGAAAAATGGGTGGTCGAAAATACCGAAAAGGGAAAAGGTATCCAAAAAGGGTAGAGAATGGACACAAAATATCCCAACTGAGAAAGAGAAGAGGAAAAGGCAGGAGGAAGAAGAAGAAGAAGAAGAAGCAAAAGGAATAAAGTGGAAAAAAAATATATAGATCGATATGGGCCCTGGTAAACCAGTCTTACAACAGGTTTTTCGGGTCAATACAAAGTATTCCCTTTTACCGTAGCACATATCCACGCTTCCAGACCTCGTCCAGACCCGCAAAAAGAAGTATAAAATATTTAAGAATACAGTAACCATTTCTTAATGGCAGTAAAAAGAGGCTGCTGTCAAGCAAGGTATTGGCTACATATTCATCTTAGAAAAAGGAACAGAGGTAGTAAATAATACGAATTGATAATACGACGGCGAAAACTTTGGCTGGCTGTATGGGGTTCGCCTGTGAGGTTAAACTGCTTATAGAACATATTATTTTATACACGGCGATGAAGCTCGATCCGCTTCGTTCAAGAGTGACACTTCGATCGCGCTCCAGATGTGAAAGAGGTTCTTTGTCTGCGGCTACAAGCTATCACAACCTGCACTTGTTCTTCGGGTCTCTCCTATGCGAGTCGAAGGTTAGCTGGGGCTAAAGCCCTAGACCCCTTTGCTGGCGCCTTCATATCCAAACGTCGATAGAAACATTGAGTGGAAATCATGCTTTAAAGTTTTCCTTTATGCATGTAAATAGACATACCGTATACAGCATGTAGATAACGAAAACATGCAGCCTGTATGTCATCCCGGTATGACATGTGTAATGATATATGTAGAGAACGATATCAGAAAAGACATGTCACATCCAATTTTCCTATGAGCTTTCTGTAAAGTCTTCAACAATTTTTAATACTGTGGGTAGAGTAAAGAGTGAAGAGTGATATACAATATGGTATTGAGTCTCAAATACATCTCTGTATTAGCATCAACAGATTCTCTCCCAGCCAGTCAAAGCAACAACGCAGCCTGATTTTGTCTCACTCACTTTTTCTCGCTCCCCTGTCTACTTCTCTTTTTTTTTCTTTGTTCTCTCTGGAGTCCTTAATTTCGTGGATAGAGGTGCGTAGCGTATTCAATCACAGGATTATGGCTGGAGACATGATTAAGAAATGGTCATATAGACAACACGATTTCCCTCCATATCCCTGCTACCAGAATCTAGAGTGGTTAGCAGATATACGAAGGAGCTAGTCAGACAGGCTGCATCTCGTCCCTGCAGGCCCGATACAGAAAAAAAAAGAAAAAGAAAGAAATTTGCTGACATGTAGCCAATGGTCTATACAGAGTTTATATAACTTTTTTGATATGCACGGTAAGAAAAGAAAGAGGGGACGTGTCTACTGCTGGGACTGGGGTTGGGACTGGGATTGGGGCTGTTCTGAGGCCGCGACCGGTGCTGAAGAAGACGACGGGGACGAAGACGAAGACGAAGAAGGAGAGGAAGAAGGCTCGCTCTGCTTGGGAGGGCGTGCCCATTCTTTGGGGAAGGTGAGCTTCTTCTTGGGTTCACGCAGCTTCAACGGGATGTCTGCGAACGTATCCTTTGGGTCCTATTCCACCCCAAACCAAACAAAGTTAATTCCTTCTTGCTTTCCATGGTATCCCATGCATTTCTTTTTCTTTACCTTTGCCTCTGCCAGAAGACGGTCGAGGGTGTCGCTGACAAACTTCTTGTTCTGATTCCGGTAAGGGAACTTTTCGCTGGAGAGCACGAGCTCTTGTGTATCGACGTTGTACCGTGGACCAGCAAGCAGGAGGAACTTGTGTCGTTGCGCGTCGGTGAGGTTGAGCTTGTTCACGTCGACGGACAGGACAGACTTGCGCTCGACCGGGTGCCCCTCACCCAGGTAATTGTGTGCTTTGAACTTGAGGATCTGATCGTCCTTGGGTGGAACAAACTCTTTCTTGAACGCTGAAAGAAGCAAACACGCCATCAGCATACTATTTAATCACATGCACACTCGCAGTATGGCTTACCGCTCAGCTTGGGCAGCTCAAACTCGGTCTTGCGAAGGTACTGGCGGACGGTGCGAATGTTTTCAAACAGCTCGTGACCGACCGCGGTCTGGTCATCGAACTGGAAACGTTCCATGTGCTCGACATCGAATTTCTTCTCGGGCTTGCGGCCACGACCGCGGCCAATCTGGGAGACGGGTGAGCTGGAGAAGCTGCGCACAGCCGAACGACCGAAGCGATGCATCGTATATAGAAAAAAAATATATGTATGTCTTTGTCGAAAGGGACGAACGGGGTTCGAGGTGAAGGGCAATCAGCAAAAAATAAAAGCAAGTCACTTTGTCCCTTGTAGCCCTCTCATCAATAAGCTGTCAAAAAATTGGGAAATCGCTCGTCTCTCTGATTTATTGAATTCCCAAAAACCCAAAGATATCTTTCTCGAATGGGTACACGATCTATAGGATGAAGATATCCAGAAAACGAGATGCCAGCTGTGATATGTAAGTCGTTCCTTGACATACAAGTTGGGGCAAACCATGGTAAATACACTTGGAGGACCAGCAGAACACTTTGTTTTGTAAGCTCCTGCACGGTCAAAAAAAAAACTTCGTATATGCATAAACGATAAACAGCACGCTTTTCTATATAGGTTCTCTTTATGTATACAGAAATGCATTCCTGTGTAAAAATCTGTCTACATTTTTGATGTATATGTGTATATGCGTGTGCGTGCGTGACATCCGTATTTGCGACCTGCGTGTATATGTCCGTGTACGCATGGCTGTGTATATGGAGTGAGAATCGATATATCTATCGGATCTAGACAGGAGCAGGATCGTAAGGAGGAAGCATTTTAAGCGGATGAGGGACTAGCGCACCAGAAACATCGCCCCACCATTCAACTGTGCGATGGCGGTACCATTCAACTGTTTTTTTCTTTTGTTAGTACTCATGGATAGGGCTTTCTGAGAAAGCGTGACTTACTCGTTTTCCTCAATCCTTCTTCAAAGCCCATCTGAGGTTTCCAGCCCAGGCTTTCCAGCTTGGAACAGTCCACTGCATAGCGCTTGTCATTAAACGCCCTGTCAGTCACAAACTCAATATGTTTCTCCTTGTCATAACCAAAGATATCAATGAGGCGCTCGGCAAACTCGAGGTTCGAGATCTCAAAATCGGATCCAATGTTGTAAGTCTCGCCCACCTGGCCGCGATGGAAAATGGTATCCAGCGCATTGGCCACGTCGGCGGCATACAAGTACTTGCGTGAGTTGTGTCCGTTACCATGGATATAGCTAATTGAGCTGATGAGCAACTTTTCTTTGTGTGTCCTTGGACCTTTTTTTTTTTCTCACCATTTGCCTTTACGGAGTAAGCTGCAGATGAATTTAGAGGTAATCTTCTCAGGGTATTGGTAAGGACCATAGACGTTATTTGAGCGGGTGATCATGATGGGGAGATGAAACGAATGATGGTACGCTTTCACCAGACATTCGGCGGCGGCTTTGGTGGCTGAATAGGGGTTCGTGGGGGCTAGGATGGTGTCCTCGGCACAGTCAGGCTTTTTTTTTTTTTTTTTTTTTTTACAAGGCAGACATGAGTACATGTGGACGGCATAGAAGCACGAAAGCAGCACCATTTCCTCTCCACTTACTCGGCTAACGACCTCGCCGTAGACTTCGTCAGTGCTGACATGAATGAAGCGCTTGACGCGATGCACCTTGGCAGCCTCAAGCATCACATGCGTACCCATGACGTTGTTCCTAGATTGTCATGTGAGCCGGTCATTGTTTGGGACTGACGTGAGGGGGATATTTGATCTGCTTACTTTGTAAACTCAAACGAGTCCCCAAAAGAGTTGTCGACGTGAGTTTGGGCTGCCAAATGGAAAATGACATCAATCTTCTTTTCCTTGAGCACGAATGCCATAAAGTCCGAAGATGTGATGTCGCCCTACCAGCATAAATGTTGATTATAGTTAGTTCCATTAAAGTTTCTGGACAACATAACCCAATCAAGTCTAGTCAATTAGCCTACCTTGATAAATGTGTAATTGGGGAAATCTGACAGCATTTTGAGGTTTTGGATTGTTCCACAGTAATCGAGTTTGTCGACTACATATATATGATACTCTGGATAAAGCACGACCATCTTGCGAACGAGGAAACTCCCGCTTTTTTCAGATAAAAATACAAAGTAAGTAAGTTTCAGTGGGTCTCGGTCGTATGAGCCATGGCTGCGTACATGAAGCCTGCACCGCCTGTGATAAGGATACTCTTGATATTTTGTAGATCGGAAGGCAGATCGGGTAGCCGAGAGCCAATGTCGGAGCGGTCAAAGTCGCTGATGGTCTTGACAAGCTGGGAATGACGGTCGAGGTCAGCTTCATCTTGCTGTGCTGCCCGATGGGTGGGTTTCGGTGATGGAGGCAGCATCGCAAGAGTGGGGAGAAGCCAGTGGAAAGCAAACGGAAGGGTAAAAGGTGGAGAGAGGGTACCGACAAAGGTTTTTGGAGGGAGAGAGGGAGAGGGAGACACAGAGAAAGAAACGGGAGGCAATGAGCCTTAAATTTTAGCGTAGTCGTGAACCAAAAGAGGCTAGTGCGAAACTTAGGTAAGCCATCGTGGAGCTCCATCATCTGCTACCGCCCTTGACACCTCTTGTTCATCCGGACCATCGCTTGCTATCATTGGTCGCTATGAGTACGTAAGCAAGCTGTCATGACGCCGATTCACCCGGTTTGGTATACGGGGAAGCATGAATGGAAATTCTGCCAATTTCGTTGCCGGGTGATAATGCCAACTCAACTCTCCGGGTCGTCCGCGGCAATCCCGGAACGCAGTACTGTATATGCAAATAGTCCACACGTCGCAACCAGATAGGGTTTAGAAAGAGAAGAAACAAAAAGCAAAACAAACATAGAGCTGTTTGTATTGTATGACGAGCATTAGGGTGGAAGTCTATGATGAGTCATGTCTAGATAAAGAAGAAAAAGGGAAAATAGGGAAAGGAGAAGAGTGTGGAGGTCTCCCAAATGAAAAAAAACTGTATGCAGGTCTATACATGCGCGAAATTAATCGCTGTCCGTATCAGGCTCACGCTCGCCGCCCTCAATGAGCCATTTGAGCTGGCGTGCACGGCGACGCGCTTCTTGATCCTTGAGCTGAGCACGGGTCTTCTTCTTCTTCTTGCTGATTCTTGCCTTGACCTTTTCTTCGTCCACCTGGACTTCGTCGTCGACGGCTGACTTGCCATCACGGCTCAGCTTGCCGCCCTCCAAATGCCAGGACTCGGGGCACAGCGCGGTCGTGAACTCGCTCGAGTGAGAAATCATGACGACGGCACCGTCCCAGCTCTTGATGGCGTTGGCCAGACCGCCCAGGGCATCACGATCCAAGAAGTTAGTAGGCTCGTCCAGAACCAGCATGTGCGAGTTGTTCCACATGGCCGCGGCAATGACCACCTTGACCTTCTGGCCACCACTGAGCTCACCGAGCTTGCTGTACTGAGCAATTTCAGGGTCCAGGCCAATGTCTAATAGGTTGTGCATGCATGAGTATGGGCGCTGTAACGCAAATCGCCACGTGGCAGAGAAAGTGAATTACCTGTGAAATGCTTGCGGATGTCACCCGCTGTCAGCTCGCGGTACATGAGACCTTCGCGCGACGCCTCCTTGTCGTCGAACTGCTGCACCAGCTTTTGGAAACCGAGCTCCAGAAGCTTCTCACGTGCTATCCAGCTGTTGTATCTGTGTCTCAGGTTGCGCCACTTGATCTCATACTGGAAGGTCTTCTTGAGCTTGGCACGACCCAAGATGCTCTCCACCTGGCGGGGTGGGTTGCCGTCCACGGCAATGGGTGTGTCCATCTGCTTGAGCTCATCCTCGGTCCACTGGCGTGTATCCTTCATAGAAACTTCCTTGTCCTCGCCAGTCTCGTAACGCCAGCGCAGGTATTCCATCGGGGTTTTTTCGAGATGCTGCTCCAAATGGTGGAAAGCGTGCTGGGCGACGTAGCCAATGCGAAGCGCGGGGTGACGCCATACGACACCCGTCTGCGGCACCAGTTCACCCGTCAAAAGCTTGATCATGGTGGATTTACCAGCACCGTTGGGCCCGACCACGGAAACGCGCGATGAGAGCGAAAGCGATACATTGGCATCGACGAGCGAAGGCTTGGGCGCACCGGGGTACGTGAAGGTACAGTCGGTCATTTTGAGGATGGCTTTCGTGTTGCTGCGCACGCCCTGAAGGATCGAGGGCTTGGGGAAGGTGAAGCTGACTTGAGATGACTCGAGGGTATAGTAGTTTTTGGCCTCGGGGTAGACAGCCACGAATCTAGGGTGAGAAGAGAAAAAAAAAACAAGTCAGTCTATCGAACATGTGGCAGCTTGTTCAAATCCTGATCACTTACTGGGAGAGATTACCGGGGTATAGGCGCAGCTTCTTCTTTTCGTAGTGGAGAATGTGGGTGCAGACGGCATCAAGGAAGCCCGAGTCGTGGGACACGATCAGGCAAGTCACATCCTTTTGGCTCACCAAATACTCTTGCAGCCACTGAACGTTCTGAACATCCAAATGGTTGGTCGGTTCGTCCAGCAACAGGATATCCGCCTTGGAAAGCATGGCGCGTGCAAGCTCGAGCTTCATCTTCCAACCACCGGAAAGATGTTCGACGGCCACGGCAAGTCGTGCATCATCGAAACCGACGTCTTGGAGACCCTTCTTGATGGTCTCGCGGTCGAGCGACTTGAGATGCTTGTCCTCGCTGATATAATCGAGCACCTTGAGGGAGGTGTCCGCACCCTGGGCAGCATAATCGACAAAGGCAGTCTTGACTTCGTCTTGCGAGGGGAACTCTTCGACCTTGCCTTGGTGGATGGAGCGCATGAGCGTGGATTTACCGGCACCGTTGGGGCCGCAGAGACCATAGCGTTGACCACGATGAAGCTTGAGCTTGGTGTGGTTCAAGAGAAGGCGGGTACCGTAGGCGAGAGAGAAATCATCGATGCGACACAGCTCTTCGCCCTCTTGCTCATCAAAGGCAGCATCGACATCACCGCCGGATTCCTTGTAGAGCTTGAGGTAGTGGTCATAAATAGCAGTGCAGACACCGGGAACATCGCGCGGGTGAAGGACGGCACCGAGGTAGATACCGGTCACTTGCTTCCATGTCTCTTCCAAGAACATCTCCTGGCGGATCCAGTCGGCGACGATGACGCCCGTGTACCGGATAAAGGGGGTCAGGAACGAGTCGAGGAAACCCTGGACCTTGGTAGCCTGGGCTTTGACAAATTGGGTGGCTTCCTCCGAAGTAACGGTGAGGCCAGCACCGCTGGGCTTTTCGCCTTCCTTGACGCTACCACCAGCAGCAATGAGGGTTTGCTTAGCGCGGCCGGCCAGTTCACGGATCTCGGGGAAGGCGGCGCCCTCGGCCTGGTGATCGACGCCGGGGTAGAGCTGGGGCAAGAACTGGGCGGCGGTGCGAGGGTCGCGGACGAGCTTGCAGAGGTTGTCGATGATCATGACGGTCTGGCGAATGACAAGCGTCGAGCGCTCGTTGAGGGCGCGGGTCAGGAGAGGGACGACGATGGCCAGGGTGGGGCCGTTGACCTCGGCGACAAAGGTGGTGGCGGCGAGCTTCTCGATGGTCTGAGGGACACGGGTGGGGTCGCCCATGCAGCGGACCAGGTCCTTCAGATGCTTCTCGATGTCGGGGTTGCCGCCCACAGCGCACACCTCCATCATGGTCTTCTGGGCGGAGGTGGCGACCTCGTTCTTGGTGTCGGACAGGCAGTTGGAGACGGCTGGGATGATGTCGGGCAGACTCTCGCCAATCTGCTCGGGGGCCTTGTCGGTGAAGAGACGCAGCAGCTTGAGCGCACCCAGCTTGGTCTGCCACTTCTTGCCCATGCCACCCATCGCCTCGAAGAGCACGGGCAGGAGCGACTGGCAGGCTTCGGCGGGCATGCCCTTCACGACGGCTTCGGCAGCCATCTGGGCCGCCTCCTGCACGACGGCGCCCTTATCAGCGTACAAGTCCAGGAACAGGCCGAGGTAGGTCAGCAGCACGGGCTCACCCTCATGCCCAAGCACATCACCCAGCGCAGCGAACCCAATCAGACCGCCCTCCCGCTCGAGGCCCGACTTCTTGTTGCGTGCGGCCGCACTCAGGTGATCGAGGATCTTGTGGTGCTTCAGGAGAATGATGCCACCCTCCTTGACGAGCTTCGCAAGATTGCGGGCTGCCTGGTCGCACTCTTCGCTCGTCGGCGCTGTATTGATCTGCTTCAAGAGATCGGCGATCTGTGACCCTACGTCGTTGGTTGGGACAGCCATAAAGGAGAGGGGAAAGAAGAGTAAAGTATTGAGGGGGTTGTCTCTGTCGTCTCTTTTTTTTTTTTTTTTTCTTTTCTGCATCGATAAAAAAAGTGACTCCGCCACCATTCATTTATTGCACAGGTCCAATCGCATTGAAGCTCTCGGCACACATTCATCCCTTTTGCCACATCCAACGTTTTTGTTTATGTTTGAACCTTCTTTTTACTGTCCCTTGGTTGCTATTTTAATATCCATCGGTGGTACTTGATGGCATGCCAATATTCATGAATCCACATCCCCCTTTTCCCTTCTGATACGGGTACCATAGAAAATAGGTGTGGCTTTTCGATGCCATTACCTGATGGGTGCCAAGGTGCAGCCTGTGACACCACCATGAGTGTCCCTCTCTGTGTGTGTGTTACTAATACAGGCAAATAAAAGGCTATCGATAGATAATGCCAGCAGTGTAGAGAAAAGCACATCTTCTGTAAATGCCCTGGGTTGGCAATAGTGCGCCCTCGATCCATTTCCTATGACAAGGGGTTGAACCTGTCGTATATGGACCAGATAATCCCATGCGCAATTTTCAGCTGTCTTTTCCCTTGTTTTCACGCTAGTACCATGAGTCTATTGTAAGCAGCGCCCATATCTCTACACCATATAGGATCGCTCATGCATACGTAAAGAACAGGCTTCAAAAAGAATTTAAACAGGGCGGGCACAACCGTAAGTGCATATTAGTGGCACTGTCAAGCGTACCATGCTTATAGATAAGGTTATACAATGTAATGGTGTGTGTAGTTCATGCAGCGCACTGGTATCGTCGATCGAACAGTGGACCGTGAGTTCGACGATGAATATGAACGCTTTAAACTGTATGTGTTGTTTCGAACCGATGGTGCACTTTCTGACTCGTGAAATCTCACACGGTAGATTGGAAAAGAAAGTGGAAAAACTTACAAAGGAAGCCAAAGGATATCTGGATTCCTTGCGAGGTAATACTATATCCACCCTCGACCCATTACCATAACTACAGCTTTTCCAACTGTTCCAACTATTCCTGTAGCCATGACCACTGCACAGTATCGTATCACTCGAGTACTCCATCACTTTTACGACGACGCGACACCGATGGAACCCTGTGGGCAACAATACAAAAAGACCATTGAAAAGCTGGACCAAGAATTACGCACTGAGATGGTAAGACGATACGCGGCATAGTTGGATCGAGTGTGCTTATAAGAGTGTAATACGCCTAAAGGATAAGTCGTTTCGCAAGACGGTGCTGGAGCCACTCGCAAGGTTCTGCTCGTATTTGCCTGCAGTGAACGAGGCGATACAACGACGCAAGAAAATGGCACTCGACTACGATTCCCAGCGAGCCAAGGTGCGCAAGCTGATTGACAAGCCTAGTGAAGACCCACAAAGACTACCTTTGGCCGAGCAAGAAGCGAATTTGGCCCGGGAGCATTACGAAAACCTGAACGCGATCCTCATTGAAGATCTACCGAAACTGATGGAGCTCCGGGTGCCCTATATCGATCCATGCTTTGAAGCACTCGTCAAGGCGCAGCTCGAGTTTTCAAAGCAAAGTTATGAAGCGTTGGATGTTATTGAGTTTCCTCCTGAAAGAGAGAGTCATGTCGACGAAGTGTTGAACTCTATGCGGCAGCTGCAAATAGCGAATAAAATATGACGCGACAAAGAAGAGCGTCGGTCTTTTCTTTCCCAGTCTCCCGCATTACATTGCAATCCATTTGTGGGAAACTGCCCTCGGCCTTTCTTGGTTTCTTAAATGTGCATTCTCTTTTGGAAAGTGAACGACCACCCGCAGTATCGTTTGTAAGTCTTTTTTTACGCTTGCTCTTCTCGAGTCCTTATCCACGGTACAAGTGTCTTTGCTGGCAATCGAGACGAATTCCTGGATCGACCCACCGCACCTGCCCACTTTTGGCCGGAAGCACCCGAAGTCTTGGCGGGCACGGATCTCGAAGAATCAGCAACACCCGGCCACAACGGCACCTGGCTCGGCATAACACGCTCAGGTCGTTTCTCCGCGCTCACCAACTACAGAGAACAAAAGTATCTCGGTCGACGTTCACGTGGTATCCTCGTCCGTGATTTTCTCCTGGACAACACCGTTTCTCCGAAAGACTACATGGAACGCCTTGAACCGGAAAGCAAGCATTTCGGAGGCTTTAGCTTGCTGTGCATTGACCTCAGTGATCCTCAAGGCGACGGCTACTATTACTGTAATCGGGATGATACGCCCATCACGAAGCTTAACAAAGGCCAGATCTATGGTGAGTCTCTTTTTCTTTATAATCTAGTTAGAATTACATTCTCACGTAGTAATAGGTCTCTCAAATTCGGTGCTCACCAAACCTTGGGAGAAGGTGACGCGGGGCAAGTCACTTTTAGACAAAATATTGCATGACCATCAACAGCGTAACGGCACAGAAGGCGACCTTGTCGAGGATCTGTTTGCGATGCTTGGGTAAATATTATGCTGCCTCATCTCCCAGTCTATATGGTATATATATCGAGACTGACATACACCCATGCCAAGTCTTACGAGTGAGTTTACCGATACAACCGATGTCGAGAAGATGCTGGAAGAATCAAAAGAACGCATTTGCCTGCCCAAGTTTACCCTTTACACCGGACCGTATGCAACGCGGACCAGCACTGTCGTCCTTGTCGGTCATGACGGTCACGTCACCTTTGTTGAACGCGACCGCTTCCGTTCCTCCGAGTCACCCGAAAGATTTACGCCGTTGACATATACCAAAGGCGAAGGCCGAACGTTCCATTTTGATATTGACCTCTCCTCCACTCACACATAAAGGTAAATCGACCGAGATACTGTAGCTTTTCCGCCCTTATCTTTTCAAGTTTTGCACTTGATACGTACTCTGTAGAATAAATGACTACTGTACTATACTGTACTCTATTCTTCCATCCATTTCTCGTCCGATGACGCATAACGCTAGGTCAGGTGTGTGGCATTTAGACAAGAGAATAAGACGAGAAGCATTCAGCGGTGGAAAAGCATTGCATATACAGATACTTATTTGTTCGTGCAACCTGGGTCAGATATTGTAAAGGATAGCACCAGACCAGTTTAAATCCCATGGCACACCTGATACTTTGGGTGTTCAGAAGTACACAGTATTCAGAGTCACCTCGTTTGGTTATAAAGTCCATCTCGATAGCTTTACAGCGAAGAATTTTGAGATTAGAGCAGAATTGGTAACAAAGGTGCTTATCACTTTTGAGTCATACTGTGATAGCAGATGCATGGTTTTTGACAGGACGTATGCGGAGAAAGGTAGAGCGTTGACACGAAATGCCAGCCATCTATAACAAGTAATTCGTCATTGGACCATTTTGACAGCGAGATCCGCCCAGCTCCAATAAGAATGCGTGTCTGTCATGATTCAGATTGTGTGGGCCCCACGCGCCAAAAGATCGATCTTCTTCAACCCCTCCCCGCTCTCTTTTTGCACTTCACTTCTTCACCATGCTTGTCAAATCCTTGGCAGCTCGCCTGGGCCGTCCATTGACGAGTGCCGCTGTCCGCTCTGCTCCTGCCTATCGCATGTTACACGTCTCAGCTCCAGTGGCCCGCCGGGGCGGATTCTTGCCCGTCAACCCCACTCCCTCCGTCGAAGAAGCGGTTACTAACATCCTCCATAATACGCCCCAGCCTCAGCCTACACACAACGGCGGTCGTCATATCTTGAGCTGCCTCGCCCACAATGAGCCCGGTGTGATTAGCCGTGTCTCAGGCATCTTGCAATCCCGCGGCTTCAACATTGAGTCCCTCGTGGCTGCCCACACAGAACTGCCTGGTCTCTCTCGTATGACCGTTGTGCTGAACGGCGAAGGCCGTCAGATTGAGCAGGCAAAGCGCCAGCTGGAGGATGTGGTATGTAGCAAGATAAAGAATTGGAGGAGGACAAGGACACTGATTTGGGTTATACAGGTACCCATGTGGGCTGTTTTGGACTACAGCAATACGAAGCTCGTTGAACGTGAGTTGCTCCTGCTTCGCGTCTCCATTCTTGGTCCCGAGGCCCAAATTGCTGATGCTGAGGAAGAGGAGGATGTGCCTGAGGTAGAGTAAAGCATAGGAAATGGGACATAAGACGAAGGCGAGACGCTGACCAACGTCATTGTTGCTAGCATAACGTTGCCTGGGCATCGCAAAAGCTCCGGGAGACTTCCGCCCACCTTCGTGCTCTCACTGAGCTGACCCGCCTGTTTGAAGGTCGTTTGCTCGATGTCTCCTCCGACTCGGTGATTATCGAACTCTGCGCCAAGCCTGGTCGTATCACTTCCTTCATCAAGCTTTGCCGTCCCTTTGGCATTTTGGAAGCTTCCCGAACGGGTAATATTCGAACCCTTGCTTTTTCCGTTTTGGACTAGAAACTGACGTATGCGTTGATTTGCCCATTACTAGGTGTCATGGCCTTGCCGCGTTCGCCTGTTCAGGACGCGCCAGGCGAGGGTGAAGAAGAGGAAGAGGAAAGCGAGAGCGTCGACGCCAGCCAGTTGCCTCCAGGTTAAATCACATCCTCCCTAAAAAGGCTTTCCGTTTCCCCTCTTCGTATGTGCATAGTTGTAGATGTCGTTCGTGTTTGCGTGTTTTACTTCTTTTTAATGATCTATAAAAAGAAAAAGAGAAAAAAAATAGGCAAAAACTGTCTAGTTGTTCTTTTTCAGGGTCTCCTCCACGCCGGGCTACACGCAAAGATGAATTATGAGCGTGATAGCATACACAGAAACATATCTTACTTACGTTGGACCGAGTAGAGTACATGCTCTCGACGTTCTTCTTCACGCTCTCAAACTTGTCTTGGGCAGTCTCGCCATCTTTGGCTTGGAATTGGCTAAAGAGCTTGGCTTTGTTTTCGTCGACAGCGCCTTGGAACTGAGCAACGGCGTCGTCGATCTGCTTGCGGACGTCAGCAACAGAGTCGTTGACAGACTTGTGGGCGGCTTGGAGTTGAGGGTATTGGCTTTCGAACTTTTCGTACTGAACAGCAACGTTGTGCGTCGTCTTGGGAAGCAGGTAGTAGGAGGTGGCGACGGCCAGCGCAGTCGAGGTCGCGAATCGGATAATGATGTTGCCTAGTGTGCTTTGTGAGGTCGCGTGCTATTGTCATTATTTGGTATACACGTACGGTTACGGGCAATAATGGTACCGGCCAGAGCAGCCACACCGACATACAATCCGTTAGGGAGAATGTCCTCATCCTTGTCTACCGTCTGTTGAACAGTGTCTACAAGCAACTCAGTAAGTATCGGTTTGGTTTTTAGATAAATAAGCAGAAATACTCACTCTTCACGTCCTGCTCGAATTTCTGCCATTGATCACGAAGAGAGTTGACATGTGTCTATCCACGGAAAAAACAGCGTCAGCATATTTAACATATGAAATATTGTAACAACCGACCTTTCCCTCCTCGACTCGCTCGTTGGCATACTTTTGCGCGTAGGCGACATGCTCCTCGAGTTTCGTAGGCGATTCAACAATGACAACTTCGGGTTGCGGCTCATCGTAGATGCTCAACTTCAAAATGTACGTACACGTGTTAGACTTTAAATCAATTCATCACTGTGTTGCTGTTACCTTGGACTTCTTTTTCTCGTCAGCGTAGACGGTCGGTTGAGAGAGGGTGGTGGCGGCCGTAACCCCTGCAGCGCCGAATGCTGCCGTCGCCAGCTGTTATATTTTATATAGGTTTATATATTTCTAGGTTAATCGAACTGACAACCATGTATATAGTGTGATTGTTATGGTCCACTTGCCGATCTTTTCGCGATGGAAGAGAACATGGTGAGGATAAATGAGTGGGCTAAAAGAGAGAAGGGAGAATAAGAAGTTGTAGTATTGAATGTGGTCGGTCTGTTCGTATGATTCTCAGTCACGCATTTCCAACAATTTTGTTGTTTGCAGGGCTCTCGTTTGCAGAAGTCGTCATCTCTTCCTCATTCTGAAATGCATATCATATGACACACGTACACACATACGCCTTTTCACTTTTCCTTTATACCATGAGTAATATTAATTTACAGCTTTAATGTCTGTGCTGAGGTAGCTCGATTGGTATACGTATCCAATAAAGACCAGCGCGCACACGCATCTGTCGGCTGGAACATGTGAATCTATATTTAATTCGCGTTATGTAGTTTGATCTATGCGTAGAAACACGGTGCTTTGCATCCATGCACCCAAGTAAAAATAGTCGCATCTGGTCAACGGCTGTTTCACTATCACTCGTGGTCCAAGAGGGAGGAGTTTAGACTTTTTATCTTTCACCCCTTATCCCCTTGATTTCCAGGGATCGCCTGTACTGCGAAGAGATACCATCCTCCTTCTGCCTAATGATTCTACAGACACCAAAGCAATCAAAGCAAAACACGCGTTTCATGGCATAACGACCGATGAGCGAGTTTGATCATCTTGTGAAAATAAAAATTAGACGCAAAAGGTAAAAAGAATACCCCCCCTTTCGGCACCAAATGAAGTTGAGGACATTGGATGCACTTCATTACTGCATTTCGCTGTTGTGCAAACTAGGCCTCCTAATTTGTCTATCCTCCTTTCCCCCATTTGAATAAAACCAGCCCTATCTGCTAGTCGTGTGCACTTGTTCTCTATCTGCCAACCTTCTTGTCCATCTAATTTCATCTTACTTTTTCTATATGTACTCCAATACTACTGCTTTTACTACTACCACTCGCTCCACACACACCTGCTTCTTAATACTATGTGTCATATTTCTCATTCTTCATTGGACCAGTCAGAGCTCAGCAGCAACCTTATCACTACGCGACGATGCGCAACAGGACGGTAAATAACCAGTAAATCAGAAGTAGGTTGGTGGCGTTCAGGACTGACGTTTGATTACCCCCCGGACGTGTACAGACGCAACAACCGAGAACCAGAGCTTAACTTTGGCGAGCAATAACGCGCACGCTTCAACATACTATGGCAGCCAATCGCCCAGCCAATCGTACTCGTCCAATGAATCTGCCAGCGCTGCTTCGTATTCGACTCAGCCCTCCTCTGCTTCCAAATATATCGCTGACGACGCCATCCCGTTGACAAATAGCATGAATAACACGGATCCTAGCCCCAGCCCTGAACCTAACAACGCGAATGTTCAGTGCGGCGATCGTGGCAACACGGATACTATCTGCTCGCCTGCACCGAGTCAGAGCTGGGAAAACGGCTCCTGGCATCAAATACAATGGAATCCAAGGCAAGTTTGACTCCGTATGCAGGGAACTCAACCGTGCTGACTTGTACTCATGTTGTACAGCTATCCTTCCTACGCACAAGCGGTAAGTGATAACAGAAAATGAAAGCATGTAACTCAGTCCCGTCGCTAGTCCACTGTGAACATATATCTGTATTATGTGGAGAACTACCACAACACTCTCATCAAAAACTGGTCCAACGTAAATCCAAGCCAGGGTGACTATGTCGTTCAAGTCGACGACTCTTGGTTCCCCTCCACGACCCAACAAACCAATAACAGTGCTCTTATCTACCTTCTGCCCTCGAATATGGACCCTACTAGCGAGCTTCAGAATCGCCATTCTGCTTATCCAAGCCCAATTTCTTTCTTTGTTGGTACGTCCAAGGATGTTTATTCACTTGGTCACTTACACTTATTTGCCGGTAGAAAAAGCCAATGATACACATGCCACTGAGTCCAATTCTCAGACAGATCAGCATGGTATGGAGCTCACAAATGACAATGATAGCCACGGTCTGCGCCCTTGGGCGATTGCCCTGATTGTTATTGCGAGTATTGCTGCCAGCATCGCACTGGCAGTCCTCCTATGTCTGCTGCGCCAAGTGCAACGCCGCAAGCAGCTAGTGTATGATGAAAAAGATGGCGGTATGGCCGACTCGGATGTGCCGTCAATTGCTATAGACACACCCAAGCAGGACCTGGGTCGGCCACCGCCTCGCCATAGCGGGAGTATTAACCCGCCGACGTTTTCTCAATACATGGCATCCTCAAGTCTCGTGGTTCCCGACAGCTCGACCATGTATTTGCGACCGCAGTCGACAAGCAATATCTCGGGCCGATCGGAAGGACCCCCGCTCACATCGAACGACGCCCTCATGCTCGCAGACAGTTTCCGGCAGCAGATGCGACAGCCGGATTGGCAGCGGCAGGAGCAGACGCAGCTCGAGGATGACAGTGAGCAGCGCAGACGTACGCTGAGTGAGCAGCTCCTCAAAAAAGAGCTTGCGGCGGAGGGCACGTTGATGAAGAAGGTCGGCAAGCGAGCACATCTGCTCAGCTCGATCCAATTTGAGCCACCACAGCAGCAGCTGCAGGGTCAGCCACAGCAAGACGAGACAGTGGGTGACAGCAGCAGCGTCCGACGAGCACGGAGTCGATCCAATAGCAGTCATCATAGTAGCATCATTCAACCCAAATAACGAGAGAGGAAGGCGGGATGGTGGATGGTGGCGGTAATAATATGTAACATGCAAAAGAAAAGTGCAAAAGCTATCTGTCTATCTATACAATTCTGGGAGCGAGGGAGGCGACCTTCATCCAGTTCTTTGCGCGCAGCTCGGCTGAGACGACACCAAGGATACGAGTGCCGAGGGGTTCCTTTTTGTTGTTGAGCAGGACACAGGCGTTGTCGTCAAATCGAATATAGCGTCCGTCCGGTCGGGGCGTCTCCTTGCGAGCACGCACCACAAGGGCATGGCGCACGTCACCCTTCTGCACCTTTTGCGTCGCAGCTTGACCCGTCAGGTTCGGGTTAATCGGCCGTGCTCGCTTCACAACGCACACAATCTCGTCGCCTGTCAAACATTAGCACATCGGTATCACCCTTAGTACGTAATTTTCGTCGTATGGTAAGAAGACGTACCCGCTCTGGCAAAGCGGCCACCGTTCATGACGCGGATGCACTCGGCAATAATAGCGCCCGAGTTGTCAATGACATTGAGGGTACCCTTCAAGCCGATCATTGTGAGTTAGTGTCAGAAAGGGCAGGCCACAGGAAAACAAATGCGGAAATCTGCCCCGCCCCTTCCTTCAAAATCAGTCACAAACAATAATCTTTGAGTCCCTACACAGTGGCATGCCTGCCGATCGAGACATCTTTTTTATTTTTCCTAAGAGGGTAGAATGGATGCGAAAATATAGAGAAAAAAAGACAATTGCAAAGTAAAGACAGAGATAGAGAGATTGAAAGGGAAGTGATGTGGGATGGGTGGTTTGGATGCAAATGAAGAAAACGGTGATATTAGAGCTCGACTCCTTAGGCCTTGCCAGCTGCCTTCTTGGCTGGTGCCTTCTTGGCCGGCGCCTTCTTGGCCGGCGCCTTCTTGACACCACCGGCCTTAGGCTTTCCACCGGCAGGCTGGGCCGCAGCAGCACCCGTCTTCTTGGGCTTCTCGGTCAGCTTCTTGTCGGCCTGCGTCGTCGCCTTCTTCTTGGGCTCTTCCTCTTTCTTCTCGGTCGTCTTCTTAGCAGGAGCCTTCTTAGCAGGAGCCTTCTTGGCAGGAGCAGCTTCCTTTTCAGCAGCCTTCTTTGCGGGTGCCTTCTTTGCAGGTGCCTTCTTTGCAGCAGGAGCAGATGCCTTCTTGGGCGCCGCCTTGGCCTTCTCGTTTTCCTTTTCGGCAATAGCAGCCTTGGCAGCCGTAGCAACCGTGCTCTTCTTGCCGTTGGCCTTGGTTGCCTTGGCAGCAGGTTTCTTCTCTTCTTTCTCCTCCTCCTTTTCCTTCTTCTCGTCTTCCTTCTCTTCAGTCTTGGGCTCGAAGTAGGGTGCAGACGAGTAGACGGGCAACGGTGGGGCACCCTTCATCAGCAATGCAATCTCTTGCACGTTGTCAAAGTCGAGTTTCTTATGCATAAATGATACAGCGGACGCGCCGTTGGCAGCCAATTCCTTCTCCTCCATATCCATGTGACCAATCTTGCACGATCTGGAAAAGGCAAATAAGTAACCTCTTCAACATGTGTATCTCTCAGGGCATACCTGTAGCGGTTCGCTGCGGACATTGTGGTGGTGCGGGCGGCCTTTTCAAGGGCAAGCTTGAGGGCAGCCTCAGACGAGGGAACATTGATAGGGATCACGGGTCTAAATGACCGTATGCAAAGATCAATACCAATACATATACGCGCTTTCCACTGTCATTACCTGGACTGAAGGACGCTCTTGCCAAGGACCTGGGGAATACGAGCATGCAGACGCTTGTCGCAGTAGAAAGCGTCGCAGCTGGCAGCGAGTTGTCGGCGCGATTCGTACGTCTTGTATTGGGTTTTCAGGACGTCCATATCGACAACCTGACGGAACATCTCGGGGCCGTTCTTCTTGATGCTCTTCAAGCACTCCTCATGGTTCTCCTTGATGATGAGACCGAGATCGCTCGTGTCCTTGTAGATTGAGTGTTCTAAAGGACTATCGTTTTTGAATCAGTACGGTTGAGCAGAGTCGTCTTTTCCTCTCGAGACGTACATGACGTGGTTGTAGACAAATTTCTTGTCTTTGGCGCGCGAGTCCTCTCGTTTGAAGCTGACTTGGAGAGAGACAACGGGAGCGTCGTCAAGGAGATCGTTGCTCTCTGATCCTTTCTTCTCATTGTAGTCTTTCAAGGCGTGCACAGCTTTGGCAATCTAACCCGACATTGAGTACAGTCATACCTTTAAAATAGATAGAACAAACCTGTGCAGCGATCGGCTCTGGGCAAGGCATATTAGGATATGGTATGTACAGCAAAAGGGGAATGTATGAAGCACAGACGCTGTCTCTTTTTTTTTCGCTTGAATTTGCAAAAATGTCAAACAAGCCACACTTTAAATCATAGCAACCCAAATCAGAAAATCACACCTGCCTGTGTGCATTTGGGTTGCATCACGCGCACACAAACACTCCCTTCCAACCTCTAAAAATGATTGTATCGTTGCTCAATAACATCAATTCATGTGCTGATATACAGAGCGTACACCATATGGACCTGATACGTTTGAGCTATAATTACTTTAAGCAAATGAAAATATGAAAAGAAGTTTAGTACTTTTTATTAATTAAAGTTTCCAGTGGGGCTGTGCCGGTGCGAAAAAGGGTCCTTTGTTGGACGCCCTTCGCCACTTTTTGATGAAGAGGCTCAGAAAAGATTTGAAATTGGCTGCCTGCGTACCAAATATGATCAAGCGCGGAGTGGGCATGACAAACGTGGTACATATACTGTGGCGGCAATCATTTTGAGCTGATGCAGCCTGATGTATTTAAAAAGGGGTCTCTTTCACTCTCACTGCTCGGCTGCCTGTCCAAAAGCAAGGAGGCAACCGATACTTTCTATTTTCTATCTTTTATTTATTTTTTCACTTTTCACTTGCTCCTTGTCTTGGCTTTTCACTTCTTCTCTTCTTCGTCTTCCTTCCTCTTGTCTTCCTTTAAGCTAGTATACCATGTCCAATCGCGAATTTCCGTCTGTGTGGGACAGTGAGCAGCCGCCTAGCGTCATAGTTACCAATCCAACCACGTCAACAACAACAAGACGAAGCAGATCGGCCCATCATCAACTTCCATCGGCTGCTGTTTTATCACGGGAGGACGAATCCCATGTGGGAAGGTCCACAAGCTGTGATGCTGCTGGACGGCATTCATTCACGATAAAGCAAAGACCGGTTTCTTGGCAACCCAGCACCACGGGTCCGCCAGCTGCCATTCCTGCAAGGCGGACAAGCAAAAATTATAGATTGGATACGGAGCTGCAGACTCGAATTGACCGCTTGATATCCAGCGATCGAGTTCAGGAACTCACTCGCCGCGTCAAACAGCAACAAGATAGCAGTACCAAGCTCCAGATCGATGACATCATTCCCACCCGCCCCGCCAGCGCGGCCGCCACTTTCTGCGCGACCCCTGAGCAGCAACAGCAGGCACCGCATTCTCGCCTTAACACCCCTTCGCCCGAGTTTCAACTTCGTCCCAAGTCAAGTACGCCACCGCCACCTCCTCCGCCACATCGCATATTCAGATAACGCTCAAGAGACTTATATACGGCTGCATTGATTGTAACCTGGCCTACAATATATAGCATATACAAACATATAAAAATATTTAATCAATCTATACATACATCTGAACACGTGCTGGGTGATATCTGCGCATTGCCACCGTAAATTGCACGATATATTGATAACAGCTATGTTACGAATGGTAGTATTACGCCCAATTTGAAGAACATTGTATATCTGAGGCTTTTCTAAGGCCTGCACCGTGTCAAATAATATCCCGGTTCATGCAAGCCGTGTTATGAGACTTTTTTGACCATGCAAAAGTGAATTACTAAATTTGGACCTAGGTGCCCATTTGTGGTCCCGGAACGCGCGGCAACACCATTCGTTCTTTTTCTCCCCCTCTTTTCCCTTTTTCTCTTTTTCTACTCTCTTCTTCCCGCTCCCAAAAAGATGGTTGAAAAACTACCTACGCGTATCATTAATGTTACGCACACTATACCCTACACTATCAGGCGAACTGCACCGCTTTCCAAAGAACCGCCGTCGTACGAGACAATCGACGAGCACGCCACAGCCACAGCCACAAACTCATCAGCGCCGCTCACCCAAAGTAGCGTGACAGCGTTCTCTTCTAAGTTCCATTGCACGCGTAGTCAAACCGAAGAGGACGTGGACGCCACAGCGGCGGCGCCAATTTCCAATATTGCACGCAAACGCCATCACCAACGCTCAGGCACGGTGCGCCGTAAAATTACGGCCGGAAACTGGTCCATTGTGGAGAGCCGAGGCCATGGTGCGCTCTATGCCGGCCTTGCCAGCCTGAGACAGCCTCATCAGGAGACGATTCACATTGGATGGACAGGTCCGATCCTGTACAACAATAAAAAACTGGACGTCAGTCAGCTCAGAGATGAAGATACCGTGGACCTCAAGTCATCCCTCCAACAAACCTCCGCTATCGTTCCCGTCTTCCTGGATAATCATTCCACCGGTCATTATGAAGGCTACTGTAAAGAAGGTAAGCGGCACGTATTTCTGGATGCAGAATTGCTGAGCCTGCATAGTGTTGTGGCCGCTCTTGCATTATATCGTTTGGTCCAATGCGACGGATGGACGCAAGGAAAAACAGTACTGGGCCGATTATGTCGCGGTCAATCAACAATTTGCTGATGCCGTTATCGCGCAGCATCGTGATGGCGATACAAGTAAGTTTCCAGGGGAATTGTACGGCAGCATCGTTTGACGAAGGCTTTTTAGTTTGCATCCATGATTATCATCTGATGTTGGTTCCACAAATGATCCGCAAGGAACTGCCGAATGCCACCATCGGTATCTTTATCCACGCCACGTTTCCAAGCTCAGAGATCTTCCGTTGTCTCTCCGCACGTGCACAAATACTGGAGGGCATGCTTGGTGCAGATCTCGTCGGCTTCCAGGTAAACAAATGCCTATCTTACCATAAACGAAGGACACAAACCTTGATATCTTCTAGACCTACTCGTATGCACGTCATTTCATTTCCTCCTGCACGCGAGTGCTCGGCCATGAATCCACCTTGGTCGGTATCAATGCGAACGGCCGCCAAGTCTCAGTTACGGCGTGCCCCATAGGTATCGATGTCGGCCGTGTCAAACTTTATCTCCAAGAAAAAGCTGTCCAGCCCAAGATGGATGCGATTCGCGCCATGTATGCCGGGAAAAAAATCATTGTCGGCCGTGACAAGCTGGACTCCACCAAGGGCGTCTTGCAAAAGCTGAGAGCCTTTGAAACTTTTTTGCACGACTATCCTGAATGGCGCAACAAGGTCGTACTCATCCAGGTTACAACCCCCACTGCAAGCGGCACCAAGACACTGGAAACCAAGGTGTCCGAGGTCGTCAGCCACATCAACGGTCTGTACGGCTCACTAGAATTTTCTCCTGTCCACCATTACCACCAGGATATCGACCGCGCCGAATACTATGCTCTGCTCAGCGTCGCCGATATCGGTTTGATTACTAGCGTACGCGATGGAATGAACACAACCGCTTTTGAGTTTGTTGTGTGCCAGCAAGAAAGCAAACAGAAGTCGCCTCTGATTCTTTCCGAGTTCACGGGTACAGCTGGGTCCCTCAGCGCCACGTTACTCGTCAATCCCTGGGATTCTTCTGGCGTTGCGCGTGCTATAAATGAGGCCCTGACCATGCCCGAAGAAGACAGATTGGCCCGGCACAAGGCAAGTAGGGAAAAGAAGGCAATGGTAGATAGTCATGATGACACTGGGATGCACATAGACGCTTTTTGAACATGTGGAGCACCAGTCGGCGAGCTTCTGGGCACACGCCTTCGTCAAGCAGCTTCGGTCAGCCGAAGAGCGCAAAGACAAGCAGGATCATGAGACACCACCGCTGGATATACTGCATATCACGGACGCGTTCAAAAAGGCCAAAAAGCGATTACTTTTGTTTGATTATGATGTAGGTTGTCCGATACATAGATACGATCTGAGAAACCAACCGCTTATCTGTTCATAGGGAACACTGACACCTATTGTATCTCAACCTCAAGACGCCAAACCCTCTGAAGAATTGATCGAGTATCTCCAACGTCTGTGTGACGATCCAAAGAACCAAGTATGGGTCATATCTGGTCGGGATCAGAAGACGCTCGATGAATGGCTCGGTAGCCGGATCAAGAACATTGGACTCTCAGCAGAGCATGGCTGCTTCCTCAAGGCGGCAGCTGCCCCAGAATGGACGGATATTTTGGACCAAGCTGATATGAGCTGGAAAGGCGAGGTGGCCAAGATTTTCGAGTATTACACCGAGCGCACCCAGGGTAGCTTTGTCGAACACAAGAAGTCGTCGATTACATGGCATTACCGCTTGGCAGATAAGGATTATGGGTAAGGGAAATAGAGCACCTGGGTGGGAGAGCAGGTGCTGACAGGATATCTAGGGCCTTCCAAGCAAACGAGTGCCAGAATCACCTGGAGAACGCGATTGTGTCGAAATTACCGGTCGAGGTGCTCAAGGGCAAGCGTAACCTCGAAGTTCGACCGGCGGCAATCAACAAGGGCGAGATCGTCAAGCGCATCATGTACCAGCACGACGACGCGAGCTTCTTACTCTGTGCAGGCGACGACAAGACCGACGAGGACATGTTCCGCGTTTTAGATACCATCGACCAACAGGCTGGCAGCCCGACCGTGTTCTCTGTCACGGTGGGCCCGCCTGAAAAGACCACCATGGCCAAATACCATCTTGCGAGCAGCCACGCCATCGTCAACTTATTGAAGGAGCTGTCATGATAGAGGAAAAAGAAAAAAAAAAGATAACTAACGACGATATATTTGCATCAAAGTATGAGACTATGTATACATTAAAAGTGATTCCTGGTTTTCCATTCGGTTGGTGTTTTACTGTTTGTCGCTACCGTTGCCTTTTCCATTTTCATCATATGGTTGGAAGACGCTCTGCAGATGCTGCAGAGCCGCTCTTTGTGTTTCGTTCAGCTCAGCATCGTCACTTGGGTCTGCAAATAGATCTTCGTCATCATCATCAAAGGCACCCTCGTCCAGGCCCTCATCAGGGTGCAGCGACGCGCAGGTAACCATGGCCACGTAGATGTTTTCAACTTGATACGCGGTCAGTGATCTCCATTTCCTCTTCGTTGTTCTCGGCCCACTTACCAGATTCAGAGTTGTGTGGAATGAATTTGAGCTCGGTAACAACCTCGTCGCGACTCTCGCCCTCGGGGATGTTCTGGTTGGGGAAGGTGCGGCCTTCTTCGAGCTGGCAGTACACGTTCGGTTGTCCGTCCTCACGCGAAGTTGCCTGGATAACGATGTCAGGGTACTCTACCGCAATGCCTGACTGCAGCTGTTCCGAGTAGAAGTAGAGCATGCTAATACACTATCAGTCAGCCTTTTGGTTCCTTGCGATCAAGGCAGTGTCTTACCTCTCCGTGACGGTCATGGTGCCGATCAGATCTCCATCCACGTCAGTCAAGGAAGGCGTCACCAACAAAGTAACGTTCTTCTCCGTGTGGCGCACCTTTTGATCGGTCACATCTGGCGGGCTGTTTAGCAAGGTTACAGTCATGGTGCTCGTGCTATATTGTGTAGTATGTTATATACTGGAAAAGAACGATGCAGTTTTTTACCCGATTTTGTTGTTTCCTCTTTTTGTCGCGGCTCAGATTTCGCGTGTTTTGGTCAGGTGCTCCAACAATCGGTCCAATACCCGCAGTCTTCCATGGCCGTCTCTTGGAGCCATCTCGTCTCCGCACTTGGCTACGGCTACCAAGGAGGCTTTGATATGGAATATGTACTCTTTCATGGATACATACGGCAATGTCCTAGACCGAAGATCCTAGTAAAGGGTATAAATATAGTCTAGATGAAGCTGTACTTGCACGCCACCGTGCGTTCACCTTGAAGACCTCTTGCTTGTACCCTTCTCATATCTTACGCTGCAGAAATGGAGGTATATGTTGAAAATCAGAACAATGCTGAGCCCAGTTCAGGTCGAGTTCCACTCCTCACAAAATGATCAATTTGAGCTCATTAATCTGAAAAGACAACAATGAAAATATAATTTTAATCCGTACAAAGGACATTTTCCAGACATAGCATTATCCGTGAGGTACTAGTGTACCATAGTGGACCATAGTATACCACTGTAGGGGATAGTATAGCTAGCTCGCGAATGTTATTACACGTGCGACTCATCTGCATTTGAACATTGAAAGTGATTGCGACAGCATGACGCGTTGTAGGCGCACAGACACCCGATTTGGCAATCCCTTCCATTTATCTTCTTTTGACACCTTCTTCTTGTCTGGGCGCCCAGACATCTTTTCCTTCCTCTTCTTTTCTTTTCTTTGTTTTTCGCTTCTATATGTTCTTTGAGACTGCCTATGTACCCTCGCCACAACTTTCTGCGACAAGTAGCATAGGTAACTCGCTTCTCTGCTGCTTCCCGCTCAACCGCTCATTGCGAATGTAGCCGACGACGATCACCCAGCTGGTCCGTCTCCGCCACTGTCGCCACCATCGCCCAAGTTAGATGCTGAAATGTCGTCCGCTTCTTCGACGAGTGACGCCAGTGCATCCGAGAGTCCGGTTGACCATCTTATTTTTGTTATCCACGTAAGTTGTTGTTTTGAACCCTGTGCAAAAGACGTGACCTCACATTGCTTATGCATGTCTGTAGGGTATTGGCCAAGTGAGTAGACGAAGCTAGAGACAATGGAAGGAATTATAACTCATACACCGGATAGCAAACGGAACAATATGGTCATTTCTACGAGCACAGTAAGTGAGGGTCTCTAAGAGGTTGTTCCCGTTATTCTTACCATACCATAGTCGACAATCTTCGAGAGACAACACGCCAAGTGCTACAGTCTAGGGTCCCTGACCATGCGGTCCGCATCGAACTGATACCCATAGAATGGCATAGACACATTCACGACCAGACCGACCCCATCATGTCTAAAATTACCCTCAAATCAATTCCTACTATACGCCTTATCGAAAACGAGTACCTCGCCGACGTACTCTTCTATTTCTCGAAGGACAGAGGCCAGAATATCACCGACAATGTCACAAATCTCTTCAACACTTCTTACAACAATTTTCTGGAGAAGCATCCCGATTTTAATGGCAAGATCGCCATTATCGGCTACTCGTAAGCTGACAATATGATGCCATCATTTGAGACTCATTCTTATTATTATGTCTACATCTACGTAGTTTGGGAGGTATCATCACGTGGGATATTTTATCACATCAACGTCAACCGTCGTCGGCAGAAGAGGAGGCCGAGTATGCGAAAGTGACAAACCAGTATTCCCCACTGAATTTCAAACCAGACTACTTTTTCGGCTTTGGATCTCCACTCGGCGCTGTTCTGACGATGCGAAACCAGTCTCCTAAACTCTATCACCCCGACCATGATATCGTGTTTGAGAACATCTTTCACCCCTTTGACCCATTGGTACGTCTGTTTGTTTACAATAAGAGACGGGTATCTCACAGCTCTGTTTGTCTTTTCAGGCCTACCGTTTCGAGCCCCTTTTGAACGAGTACTACACCGACGAGTCTGCCGTCCTCGTCGACCGCTCGATCCCGCTCGGTCCCACTTTTTCCTTTCCTTACATGCCTTCCTTCCCGGGCACAGGGATCTTCTCCATGTTTTCCTGGAAGATGTCATCGTCCAATCAAAAGGAGCCGCCTTCTTCAGTGGAATCCGAGACGAAGGAGGACCTGCCTGCGGCTGCCATCGTGGCTGCACAATCAAGCGATAAGGCCGCTCGGAAGTCAAACAAGCAAACTAATCATACAAGGGACTCCTCACTTTCGGATGATGCCCAATCCGACGACTCGGGTAACAAGATCATCTCCTCCGTCAGCTCCTTCTTCGGCCAGTACTTTTCCAACTCCAACAGCCGCTCGACTCTCAACGAGGTCGAAAACTCGGAACAAAACGAACACGGTACCCGACCAAGCATCAAGGATGGCATTGTGACGTGGGACCCGCTAGAGAGCGAGTCGCACTCGGAGCTTGTATCGCGACATTCCTCCGAAATGTCGCGTAATCCGCATACTTGCGAGGAGACCGACGCCTGCGGTTCAAGAGGACTGAGTCCGACTCCATCTGTGGAAGACTTGTTTCAGGAAGGTCGCCCCAACCTCCGCAAGCGCTCGGTGACATACAACTCCCCACAGAATCTTGCAGCTGAAGATGCAATGTTTGAGGGAAAGCGGAAGCGCAATCCGAAGCAACGACACCTTGTCGAGGTCCTTGGTATCGACGGTGTCCGCGTCGAGTCACTGGAACGTTCACATGAAGACTTTGACAGGTCATCTCCTTCCATTCCTGAGAACGATGAGGATCATGACAACCCGCAAAGCCCGAAAGGAGACGAGAATAAGCACGTTGACTCAAGCCCCAGTGGTGCTAGAACCGAGAGCAGCGGTAGTGCTAGCCATAGCAGAACTAGCAGCCGAGAGAAGCATAGTGTTTGGAAGGACCTCAACGAGGAGCTCCACGAACCCGGTCCTGGTATCACCAAGCCTGGCAAGTCCAAAGCTGAGGTAGCCCAAGATGCAACGCACGGCAAGAAAGAAGATGAGTCGGAGGGCGATAAGCAGCAGGCAAAAGACAATATGTCGGAAGAGGAAAAGAAAGCCGAAGCAGAGAGGCAGCAACGGCTACTGCCTGGTAACCGCCGCATCGACCATGTTTTGCAACCAGAGGGCTTCATGAGCATGATCGCCAACGAATATATTGTCGGTCTAAGGGCCCACTTTTCTTACTGGAGCAATAAGGATCTCTTGTGGCATATCGTACGGCGCCTTGAGAACCTTGAAGTTGAACCAGGAAAGCAAGATAAATCACAGTCTACAGCAGACGCATAACGTCATTGTAAATAGCATGTCATGCTTGTTTTTTCTTCCATTATATCACAAATGCATCACTGCAGTCATAGAAACTTCGTCTTCTATATATACCATCTTCTACACACGATATATGTTTACATGTAGCAGAAATAAAATGTGGATGGCCAGGAACGAAACCCCTAATTATATATGAGATTTGATACAAACATGAAGCAGCTGTTATTTTGTAACATAAATAAAAGACATATACTTTACAGTCCAGCTGTAGCGGTACGTGAAACAAAGAATTATCACTCAAGATACAAAGAGATTTTTAGATGGCTAACCTAATGCCAAAGCACAGGTGGTTGTTGCACTATAGATGGTATATCGCTGAGCATTATGGAGCCAGTTGTAGCGGATTGATCTTCAAACATATCATCGAAATAGAAAGAAGACGACGCAAGTACATTGCTGTACGACGTTGCGGCGGCTCCGTTGAAGGGTGAGCTGGTGGATGAAGCATTGGGAGGCGGGTTGGAAACAAATAGATTCGGATCGTACATGTGCTGCTGCACGTTGGTGGTCGTAGTAGGAACTGAACAGGAGTAGGTGGTGTCGAGGGGGAGCACTGTTGGATCTGTCACCCAGTGATTGTGCGCTGTACTTGGCCATGATATTGGAGCGGTGGTCGTCGTTATTTCCGTCGTAGCAGGTGCCGTGGACGAAATCACTGGTTTCATGGTCATTGAAGTTGAGGGTGAGAACCGCGGAGGTGCTTGAGTGTCCTGCTTGAAAGGAGGACGACTGGCATGTTTTGAGTGGTTGTGACGATGAAAATGCTTTGTAATCTTGCGTCTGTGGTCGTCTCTGCGCTTAAGACGCTGTTCGCCCACGATCCGCAGGCGGGCCAAGATGGAGCGAGAGTCTGCGACCTGCTGTTCGGTACTCTCTAAATCCTGTTGAGAGGTGCGAGTGGCGCGATCATTGTTAATCTGGCTTTGGCGCAAATTGTCTAGGTCGGCTTCGATATGACGAATGCGAGCCTCGAGCTGCGACAGGTCATCGATAAAGGGATCGACGCTAGTGGGCTGCGTGTTGCGCGATCGACGACAGGTGGGGTAGGCGCACAGACCATCCGTAGTGCTCAAACACCGACTGCAAGTCGGACGACGACCATCGCAACGCACCTTTTTGTGGTGACACCGAATACAGGCAATTGAAGTGCGCGGTCTCTTGGCAGGCTCATCTTCTTCTTCCAGTTTAATGAGATCGTTGCGTGTGGCCTTCATGTTATCAAAGAAAATGTCAAATTGAAACGAAGAAAAGAGGAAGGAAAAAGAAAGAAAAGGGGGCTGTTTTTTTATATGGAGCGTTGGGTCCAAAACTTACCACCCCCATTAGGATGTATCGTCCTCGTTCGCTCTGGCTAGGGTGGATCATGGTCCGTCGTGCATAAGTACATATGAGTGTATCGTCTTCTCTACAAAAAAGTATCGCTCTCTCGACATTGGTCATTCTTTTCTTCTGCTTAGAACATCAGAATACAAGATCCTTTGTTTACTAGTGCTAGACCAACGAAATTCCATGTTTCATGCTTCATTATCACTAATCGCTATATTTGTCGCAAGATGCATAGCATGACAGTTCGTCTTTTTAGGGGAAGGGAGAAGCCCATATGATGGCGAGAAGGGTCCGTGAGAGAGCTTTGACATATGGGCTCACTGATTTATTTTTGGGCTTTTGTAGTGCATAAAAGTGTGAGAGTATTATCTTGACGACAAACCAGCAAGTCTTTAATTCTCTATAGAAACGTACCTTCTTTTTGCTTCCATGTAATCACGGTTCAACCATGAATAAGTGAATTTTTGTTATCTAGACGTAAGAAGATCTTTTTAAAAATGCAGGTTTCCCTGTCCGGTTTCTTAAAAGTATACCAATGTCGACAAGGATGGACAGCTCGATGCCTCACGTGGATCTTTTTTTTTTTTTCAGTCCGATTAGTTGCATCTGATGCTACTCCAAGGATGAGCGATCCTTCTTGCTGACTCTTTTCTACGTTCTCTTACTGAAGAGATATATAAATGAACAGGAATCAACACCATGTATCAATGCATACAGGTCACTTGCTAACTTTGCAGTCTCGAGGAACGTCATAAATAACTCTGTGAAGTAATGTAGTAATAGTCAGAGTCTCTTTTCAGAGACGTGGTGATCGCATATGCGACCGCCGTACACATGTACTAAACGCATTCTAAAGCAGATGCAACGCTCCTGAAAAAAAAGAAACTGCGATACGCTATGGCGTTTCAACAACTGATAGGTAGTACAATAGTTACCTACTATGATACGGATGCTGTAATTGCTGCGATCGTCTATGTGGGGCAGATGACTTCGGCACGAGCTTCGTTACTATATGTGGTAGATGTTCCGCTCGCACATACAAGTACATCCTCTTGTATGAGCGATCTCCATGCATGCATCTATCGTTCGAAGCACCAATGAATAAGGTGACGTGACAAGTCGATGCTCACTGTACTCCTTCCTTATTCGAAAGTATCCTGTCCCTGGTTATACCACAACCCCGTCCCCAAAAAAAGGTCCTGATCGCCGCTGTGATTATATAATTTGTTTCCTTTAACGGCTTCTTACCGTGGACAGTATCGCAACAACCACCTTAACCTTAAATTCATATTCATTATCTGGAGGCTAAAGCGTAATAAAATACAAGGAGCATAATAAGAGAAAGGAATGAAGAAAGCGGATACGCAGTATTATAGATTTCAGAGTGTACTAGCCGGAGACTTATGCTTGTTCGACAAAAGATAACAGAAGGATATTCCACGAAGACAATCAGGAAAGATAGAAATACAGCGTACAGATAGCTTCAAGAGTCGTTCATTCGACTCAATGTAATCAGTACAGTCGAAACAAAAGCTCATTGTCATGATTCTGACTGTCTCTATGCTTCACATCATAAATTAAGAGCAAATGTTATGCCGGAAATCAACCGCAAACGTGCAGAAAACGAAAAACATCGTGATCGAGTCGCAAGTTTGGAGATCTACTTTTTCGTTTACGGATTTTCTATACCAACGCCCCTATTCATTTCTTCATAATCCAGAACATGGAACGCTTTTATGGTAGGCCCTGTCCTTAACCGGTTTTAATGTAAGCATTCAAAGACCATTATTGGACGAACAGGACATCATGCGGGTTAGCAAATATTAAGCATATTGAGCAATCATGGGATACCAAATCGAAAAGGAGACAGCACTTCAATACTTGTTGCTGCTAGCATTGAGCAGCTTATACAGCGTGTAATAGAGTAAGCTTTTGGGACTTAGATAAGCGCTTTGAGTTTGCCCATACTGGCAGCGACTGCAGATGTGCGGATATGCAATTACAAATATTATCTTAAGGCCTGATTGTGTTACATACGCAAATGAAGTAAAAAACACATGGTCATCCCTGTAGCAATTTTCATTTGACAAGTCACTCACAATTTTTATCTGACAGGACGATTTACAAAGGATTCTGTACTGCCAAATTAATGGATAGTCAACTCTTAGTCTGTTCACATTTTGCTCACAAGCTTTACACCGCTGTGATATCTAATGTCATTGCATGATTTCAAATCTGAGAGCAGTATTTCCTGCATGAGATGCATTCCGCAGTAATCAACTTTCTGTTTTCCTCTTCCTTTTTCTTGCTTCCACTGTTTCCATTACCAATTTTTAGATTTGCTGATCTATTACGACACGCAGCTGTAAATGCAACATGTCCAAAGATACTGATCAACAACTACTGTATGTAAATAGGTTCCACTACTGGTCTAGTAGTTGAAACAGGAGTCCTTGTTGCTTTGTAGTAAGGCCTTGCGAGCAAATTGATACCATGCATAATATATTCACCTAAACATAGCTATAATCATGGGGCTACCTCTAGCCCATGAACAAATGTCTAGCGTGCGGCAGCTGCGTGTGACGTGGAACTTGGAGTACGAAGAGCTCAAGGGGACTCATATGACCTGTAATAGAAAGCTACACATACAGCAAATGTCAATATAGCGTCTAATACGTACTTATACCCGTAAAATTATATATCGTGTCTAATAGTTTAGCTTGGGTATAATGGAGCTGTGCTACGACGTACGATCACTTCTTCGTATCTCGATCTGCTGAACTGGGAAGAAAGAGTTCCTCCTCTACCTTTGCATTGGGGATATGCATGACCCCCAAAGCATCCTTCGTGTAAGCTGACACGCCTCAAGCAGTGCAATAAGAATAGAGACCACGTGGTGCCAACGAAAACTGCTATGTAGATACGAATAATATATATTGTCGCAAGGGTATCTTCTTGCACAGTCCATCTATCCCCATGGTGCCACTCGTAGAATATTGTCATGGAAAATATAAATGGGTGGTGAGGTGTTTATGATACTTTTCTGCATTAGATCAGCTGTTGAGTAAACAGTATAATCTTTCTGCGACAGAAGAAGGTCGAGACCTGCAGGTCACTTGTTGGAAAAAGCATGACATGGTATCTAAAGAAATCTGTCACAGGTGACTCGAACAACACATGTAATCATATTTCGCAAGGCCATATGTGTAGCCCCTGCCAACCAGTATGAAGATATACTCATGTTTTATTGTCTGGCTGCACAAAAATGCGTGTGAAAAATGAGCAAATTTGCCTGTCAAACTAAGTTGAGATCTTCCAGCTTGCCGACCGGGGAATTTAAATGCTCGGAGGGTTCGTATATTTCCAGTGCAGGTGATGTGTGAAATCGACCCATTTCCCGGTTTAATAAGGGACCAGTCAGCAAGCCCGTCAGCCAAGCCACGTGATGCAACGGACGGAAGGGGATCTTGGTAGGCCTCAAATTGATACGAGAAATCTGTGCGACATGAGCCCTTTTTCCATAACAGCCCGCACATCGCGCGCACGCGTGGGAACTCAGCCCTTTTGCTCTTCTATTCGTAAAAACTACGCGTATCGATGACACTCCCGGAGCCCGATATGAAAACGTACAAGGCCTTGAGAAAGGTCAATCTCATCCCTGATTGTGAGTGCTTCCTATGATAATAAAAAGAATGAAGAAGGGGAGAAATAGACATGGAAAGCTTATTGAACCTAATGCAGTGGTGGGTAAATTCAAGCCTCGTGTGATGCTGCAAGTGCAGTATCCGGGAGGTAAAGAGGTCGCCCTTGGCAACAAATTGACTCCGGCTGAGACAAAGGAAGAGCCAAAGTTTATAATCTCGTCCGAAGACGAGAAAGCGGCGTATACTCTTGTCATGGTAACGTGAACAGCTGATGTAGGGTGCTTATCATTGATATAATTATATCAGCTCGATCCGGATGCCCCTTCAACTACGGATCGCAAATATGGACCGTGGCGACATTGGGTGGTCTGTAACATCACGGAGGATGGTAAGCAAAAAATTGTTCTAGAAAAGATGACGAAAGGGAGAGGAACGAATAACAGAAAAAAAAAAAAAGATACTGATCACACGCGATATTATACAGGAGAGGACATCGAGCAACCTACACCTTACTGGGGACCGGGCCCAGGAGCTGGAACGGGTGTGCACCGTTACTGCTTTCTGTTATTCAAGCAGCTCGAAGGATTGCAGATTGTCCACGCTATGCCTCATCGTGAACTGAAAGACCGTCGTAACTTCGACCTCAATGACTTTATCGATCTGCATCAGCTCGAGCCGGTTGGTGCCAACTTTTTCTTGTGTGAAGCTGAGGAATAAAGGATATATAATCTTTGTTTTTCTTTTTCCTTTTTTTTCTGAAAGGGTGTGTTTGTGTGTGTGTGTGTGTGTGTGTGTGTGTGGAGGGGTTGGAGAGTACCGAGAGACAAAGAGGAGAGAGATGGATTGGAAGACAGAATTAAAAGCCGTGAATCTTGATGTCGGATTTCTTTGCAATCTCCTCCTTCACAAGGAATTCTGCAATCTTGATGCGCTGATCGCCCGTAAGCTGCAGGACTTGGCCCAACTCTTCGTCCTCCACGATTGTGCCATTGCAAGCAAACTCCTTCTTGAACGTCTTCAAAATCTTCTTGAAGTCATACTCCTTGGGAAGACCTTGCAGCGTAGTCCACGTCTTTCGGCCATTGCGCTGCTGGATGCGCAGATCTAAGGGAGGAAGGTTTGAGTATGACTCATTACCAACACACACTAACGACTAAAACTCACGGATATAGTTGGTAGTCTTGGGAGCCTTCTCCTCTTCAACGTCAGCGAAAGGGTCTATTCGAGAAGATTAGGATAAAGTAAACATGGAATAGAGGATATTTGCTTACCAAAGGGGCTGTTGAGTTCTTCAATGTTGGACATGCAAGATGGTGAAAGACAGGAGAGAGTGAGTGGCTTGCCTGATCGCAGCCCGGTCGCATGCCAACTCGTCGTTCCCTTAATTTGAAACACCGACGAGAAATACATCATTTCATTTGAAATGCTGCGACACTCTCGTTCTCGTGGCTCTTGGGTCCTGGTGCATATCTACCATATTATTCTCTATACTCGTTTCCCCATTGGACTATTTCTTTCTCCCCAATCGCACATCCGTCTGTGTTTGGTTCTTCAGGAGAAATTGTTGGGTCTGTTTCTAGCCTATTTCTCATATTTAGAAACTCTTTTTTGAAACATTGGAAGCGTTCTTGTATTCGTGTACAGTACATAGATGTATCGAGTGATACTCGCATCTATTGACGCTGTAGTATGGGTGTATGAGTCGGTAATCATTGTCTACCGATACGCACCGTCACAACGGAACGTCATTCTTCCGCTGTTTCCAGGATTTTTTTTTGCCGTCTTAAGGCAGTAGAGGGAAGCTATGCGAAGCCTTGCTTTGGGTCTTTTATCATGTTGCAATGATACGGAAATGATCGTGACAATGAATTGAAACCGCAACACGTTGTATGGAATGGGGATTTTGTATGAGGGTACACTTGTGTGACCGAGATGGGCCGCTGCTTTGTCATTCGCCACGGTAAACTTCATCCGTTTGTCCCGGCCGGCACTATTTTTATTATGAAAACCTGGGTGACTTTCTTGGCAGGCTTCACTTGTAATGTGAGATTGTAGTTCACCATGCCCTTCTGGTCTTCTTCGTCGTCCTCTTCTTCAAACCAACGCAGCGGTGGAGCCTTCGCGAACCCGCCGCCACCACCACAGAACTGCTATGCAGATACCAACAATGGGTTCCCCGGCTCAGTTCCGAGTTACCCGAATAACCAGAATGTCTACGATCAGTACCCTCCTGCCATGACCTCGAATGACTACCGCCTCCCTTCACAGAATGCATATGACCCAGCAGATGATAGGCGTCCTCTTCAGCCAGGGGTTACTCAACAAGTAGAGGAAAATGCAAAGCAAAACAAATACGCGCTGCAAGAACAAAATGAAGACCTGCCTATGGACTTGGGTGACTTGCAGGATATCTTCAGTTTCCAGTTCATACGCGGTCGCCCTATCTGGAGCTTTATTCTGGCCATTCTGTGGTCCATCGGCCTGCCAATCCTCCTGTATCACCTTTTACGGCCTCATATCGGGCAAGTCCTTGCCATGATCGTGGCCGCTTGCCCTCCCTTAGCCATCGTTATAGCGTAAGGACCGCATTATCAGCCCATCCTATATATACTGACTCACTCTGATCCTTATTAGCCGTATGGTGAAGGATAGGCGGTTTGACCCGCTCGGCCTGGTGGCTGGTATCAGTTTCTTAATTTCAGGTCTTATTGTAAGTGTTGTCAAATAACCAGACGTGTCACGTGTTCATCTATGCTGTCTATCAGTCCATCTCGGAACCCTCTGAACAGGTCGAAGCCATCTGCGAATCCATCGTGCCTCTTTTAGTTGGAGTCTTCTGCATCATTTCGCTCATACCTATCCGCATCGGCTCCTTTACACTACGCCCACTTGTCTTTCAGGTCGTGAATCAGGTTATGCCCCGCAGCGAGGACACAGAGCTCGAAGAACAAGACCGTCAGCGTATCTCCAGCCACCACCACCGGACGCGGAGAGAAAAGCTCGACTGGGCATATACTAACCTCGCTCGTTTCCGCACGGACATGCGCATCATGACCGGGGCTTGGGGCGCTATGCTTATTATCGGCTTCATTGTCAAACTCATCGTGGTACTGACCAATGTCGACATAAGCAGTGCCGAGACAGCCGGTTACATTATTTTTGGCGTAGGATCTGTGCTCATGGCCATATTTACCTGGTTCTACATGAATATCTGCAAGGGCCATGCCATCGAGAGCCTCGCGTTCTGGCGCGAAAAGAAAGAACAAGATGTGAATACAGGTGCCACTGGGCTCCAGAATGCCAACTGGGGCATGCAGACCATGAATAATGCGTGGGGCCAGGTCATGGGATAGTGTATAAAATAATAGTTTGTTCATCAACGTCAAATGGAATGCCTGTCAAATGTAAGTGATGAATCGGTGGTATCAAGTGTATGCTTTTGTGCATGGTCGAACGGACGCCGAAAAGGGTGAGAAAGAGGTCAGCAGGTTTAAAAAAAAGCCGCGCCTCCTCTCCTCTTCTTTGAACTTTCACTTTCAAACTCGCACAATGGACACTAGCGATTATCACTTACATCCACGTAGTGCTCGCTATAACAATCAAATAAAGCCCGTCGAGCACCGACCGTGGAACAAGAGATTTCTGTCCACCGTCGTCCCATCGTTCACGTCGACAACCAAAGAGCTGGCCTCGTCTTCCTGTGAGCATCAAAAGACGTCTAGTTTTGTCTTTTACTTGCTGACCACTGAAAGCTTCGACAGACTCGGTAGCTTATCCTAAGGTGTCGAGCCCAACTCAAGCATGTCCGCACGTTAGAGTAAAGAGATACTCGCGTGTTGTGCTCCGCTCTCTGCGCATCCGAGGTACTACCAATGAGGCCCTCGGTGTGGCAGCAGCAGAGCTGGTCCAGCACTATTGCGACTGCGGTACTCTCCCCATTGGACAGGCTGACATGGCACGCTACGCCTCCAACCCGCACAACTCTCCTCCCAAGTTCCTTCCACTCATGTGAATAAATATCTGCTGAGTTGTTGTCCTATGTGCATTTTGCGTGTCTATTTTACATGGCGCTTGTGTCACAATCGAGCCACGCAGGATAAAGAAGGAAAACCCTTGCTACAGTCACATAAAGTAAACTTCGTGTTTCTTCCACTTCAGTACATCTCATGCAACATACAAATCGTCTCATTAATGAAAAGAGCCCATATTTACTGGTAAGGAACGCAGTCCGTACCGATTGCGGTGTACTTGTTCTAATGTGCAATAATAGCAACACGGTAAGACTCGGGAAACGCGCAAAAGAACTCGAAAATTCGGCTCACGTATTCTATGTCCCGTGCATCCACTCTGTTTGCAGCTCACAACCCTGTATGCATGCCTAGCCAAAGTTTGGGTATCATTTCATTCATGTGTTACCGTAGGTCGACTGGTACCCTTGGGGCGAAGAAGCCTTTCAAGCCGCTTCCGAATCAAACAAGCCCATCTTTTTGAGCGTCGGCTACAGCACATGCCAGTAAGCAATACACTGTGATATTGAATGGTTATATAATTCTTTGAGCATAGCTGGTGCCATGTAATGGAACGGGAGTCATTTGAAAACAAGGAGATCGCAGACGTCATGAACAAGTACTTTATCAACATCAAAGGTGCGTCAATTCATGCAAATCAAAGAAAAAGTAAACGCGACTCACGCAATCTCATGCAGTCGATCGGTATAAAAATGACATCACACCACCTCTTTTTCTGCCTGACATTTGACCATGATTTGTTGACTTTTAGTGAAGAGAATCCTGGTGTGGATAAGCTATACATGACGTATGTACAACTGACCTCCGGCGGTGGTGGCTGGCCCATGTCTGTTTTCCTGACACCTGATCGACAGCCCTTTCTGGGTGCCACGTACTTTCCGCCCGAAGATCGTTTCGGACGCCCGGGCTTCAAAACGCTTTTGAAGCGGATCGCGCAGTTGTGGCAGTCAACTCCTGATAAGCTCAGGCAAAGTGGCGAAAAAGTCATTGCGCAGCTCAAGTCCTATGCTGAGGTAAAGTCAGTCCATCGCTTTCCACTTTGGCTCACATCAGATAAAGTCCAAGCCTGGTGCCAGCTCGCGCACTGCGTCGTCGTGGGACGTGGCATCCGAGACCTATGGCCATTTCGAGAGTTCATTCGATGCGAGTCAGGGCGGATTCGGCGGCGCGCCCAAGTTTCCTACGCCCGTCCAATTGTTGTTCTTGCTCGACTATTATGGATATGGTCGGACCCATAAGGAGATACCCGAGCATGACGCTGAGACGGCCCTCGATATGGTTTTATATACGCTGGAAGTAAGTTGGGACTATCATAATAAGCTGAGCAAGCTCAATAAGCTACTGCTGGAACTGATGCATTTTAACTTGCTAGAAAATCGCCTGCGGAGGTATTCATGGTATGTGGGATGTTCCATTATGTTACCAATGACACGATCATACTTATCTTGATATCTTCGAAGATCATGTCGGCAGCGGTTTCCACCGTTACAGCACGGACAAGAATTGGCATGTGCCGCATTTTGAAAAGATGCTTTATGATCAAGCACAGCTTTTGCTGACATACACGCGAGCTTATCAACTCACCGGCAATGAAGACTTTGCCAGCGTCATGAAGGATATCGTAGTCTATGTTCAGGATAATTTACTTGCTCCAGAAGGTGCTTTTTACGCTGCCGAGGATGCTGATTCGCTTCCTTTACCCGACAGTACCGAAAAAAAAGGCAAGAAGATATCAAAGGAAATCATGGTCTAATGTCCTATTATAGAGGGTGCATTTTGTGTATGGGAAGCCAACGAAATCGAAAGTCTGCTCGGAAAGGAAGATGCCGAAGTCTTCAATTATCATTACTTTGTCAAGGAAGATGGCAACGTAGACGCATCACAGGATCCTCACAATGAACTTCAGAAGAAGGTATCACCACGGTTACATGAACTTTGGACTGAAAGCAGCTCACGCGTTATTTAGAATGTATTGATGCAAGTGCATGAGGCACAAGAAACGGCTGATCATTTCAAGCTGCCTGTGGACGAAGTCGAGACGCTCTTGAAACATTGTCGTGCCAAGTTACTTGCGTACCGACTTACGAGCCGCCCGAAGCCTCACCGAGATGATAAAGTAGGTCCAAAACCTTTGGCTGATGCACTTTCCTCACCCCAGTTGGTCTATGCATAGATTTTGACCTCGTGGAACGGTACGTCTCATCCAGGGCACTCACGTTGCGCTGACTCGGCGTTTTCACTAAAATAGGTCTCATGATTTCCGGTTTGGCCGTCGCGTCGCAAGCCCTGGATAAGTCTGAATACAGGGAGCTTGCCATTGCAGCTGCGACTTTTATCAAGCGCAACTTGTATCAGCCCGAAACGGGCATCCTGCTGCGCAGTTATCGTGAAGGACCTTCTGATATAGAAGGCTTTCTCGACGATTATAGGTGCGTAAAACGACGTAAAACGACATTTTGGTAAAATGAGCTAACATGTCAAGCTTCATCTAGCTATCTTATTCAAGGACTTTTGGACCTTTATGAGGCAACCCTCGATGAGCAATGGGTTGAGTGGGCGTACCAGCTTCAAGAGAAGCAGGTAGAGCTTTTTTATGACGAGAATGGCGGATTTTTTAACGTGGCCAAAACGGACCAAACCATCCTTGTCCGCTTGAAAGAAGGTAAACACAAAACAGCGGTGATCATCAGTATCACTTACACCACTGTGCAACAGAACAAGACAGCGCGGAGCCATCATCGTAAGGGAGATGTCGTCGCAAAGTGTTTATACTGATGCGTATTGTAGCAACGCCGTCTCTCTAAAGAACCTGACACGGCTCGGCACGCTGCTGTCTAAGCAAGACTACACGCACAAAGTGCAAGACACGATCGAGGCCTTTCAGCTTGCGCTCACCAAGTTCCCTTTCGGTATGCCTGCATTTGTGTCAGCCTATCTGCTCGCAGACGTGGGCGTGAAAGAGGCAAGTAGCGATGGGACGTTGAAGCGCATGAATTAACCTGGATGACAGATCCTCTTTGCTGGTGATGATATCACAGACTACAAGTATACAGTAGAGCGGTGTTGCGTTTCCCGTGCCGGAAAACCAAGCGTGTGGGTGCCAAATCAAATGCTGGCGTACGCACGAAAAGAGGGCTTACTCGCCCGGGAGAATAGCGTCGTACGCGAGGTGGTGGATACTCGAGCCGTGTACATTTGTGAGAATTTTACGTGTGGTTTGCCGCTTCGTGGTGTAGACGAACTCGAAAAGAGCCTGAGAGAAAAAGTAGAAGACTGATGAAGAACAATAAAGGAGAACTGTGTTAATGTTATCTGGGGGCATTTTGAAAAATCATTTCGATTTCGGCAAATGTGCTACGTCGCCTTTTTCCTTTGCTCTCACCATGGTAAAGTTATTCGCAATGAGCGTTTCCGCTGCTGAAATGTAAACTAATCTTGGCTCGTAATATCTCCTCTTACTTTTTTCTTCTAGTCGGTAAGTCCTAAAGCGCTAGTGCTGTATTCTACGGCAGAAGACTAACGTGCTTTTTCATGCTTTATTGTAGTACTTTCTACCCCATTTGACAAATGGTACGTAGTAAATTCGAGATCAATCATCGGTACGAAAACTAACTCGAATTCCAGGCTGGCAGGTGGATCAAGCCATTCTTTCTGAGGAAGACAGAGTTGTGGTGATCCGTTTTGGCCACGATTGGGATCCTGTAAGTAATCTATGCAGTCGTATGGAACGACAGAACGTATACTGACGATGTTATCATTTCCACAATAGACGTGCATGAAAATGGACGAGGTACTGTACAGCATTGCTGAAAAGGTCAAGAACTTTGCTGTTGTCTACCTGGTAAGCCGCGTCGTCTGGCATAAAGCTTACTAGACACTAATTGATTCCGCATGACCTGTTGTATAGGTCGATATCACCGAAGTCCCTGATTTCAACAAGATGTACGAGTTGTATGATCCTTGCACAGTCATGTTTTTCTTCCGCAACAAACACATTATGGTCGATCTGGGAACGGGTAATAACAACAAGATCAACTGGGCCCTCGACGATAAGCAAGAAATGATCGATTTGATCGAGGTAATGCAACTATCCGTCCCCACGAATTGCTGTCTCTCTCTTACACTTTGCAATAGATTGTGTACCGAGGTGCACGCAAGGGTCGTGGTCTGGTGGTATCACTCAAGGATTATTCGACAAAGTACAAGTATTAGAAGCTAAGTACGAGAAGAGAAGGCGGTGCTTTGGCTACATTATGCGCGCATCCAGAGGTCTCGGAGTTTGTTGGTGCTCGACGACGACTTGAGCCTGGGCTCGACAAGATTGGACCGCCGGTACTGTTCCTGATATCAATAAAGGTGTGCGTGCAAAGGAAATCAAGGTTGTCAATGAACTGCTTTTTTCGCGTTTGTTGTGTGTAACTTACATCTTCACTCAGTATCTCACATTCCGCAATGAATTGAAGCAAGGCGCTGTTCGGTTGAATGGTATAAGTCGGCATCTTGAACTTCATTACGGCCATGATACTCTCGCCCATCAGGCGAAATTTCTCCCAGTGGATAGTGCCATCAGTGCGAAAATCACGGTTGGCTTCAGCGAGCGACAGAAGGTCTTGGTTGTGGATGCCACTAGAAGAAAAAAGAAGAATGAGTACAACGCAGATTTTTTTTGTACGTTGTGCTACGTACAGGTAGGGTATCCCGGGTGCCTCAGATGCTTTGAGGGCAAGTCTGTACGAGCTAAAAGATCGATCTGAGCTCATGAGGCGCTCCAGGCTTTGAAACTGCTTGAAAATTTTCTTGTCCGAAATGGCTTCTCGTGTCTGTTTGAGACGCAAGACGGAAGCGCTATTGAGACCGGCAAGGACAGCCATGAGGCTATTATAGTTGTTATGATTTCGTAGCTCCTGAGGAAAATAAAAAAAAAAAATGTTGTCGGTTAATGACGCACAAAAAGGCAAACGCGTGTGTGTATTCGTACCACAGCGATCGACATAAACTTTTCCAGCAGTGCGGCTCGCTTGGTGAGTTTGCCTTGCGTTACGATCAGGGTCGCCACCCATGCGGAAATAAAGTTGAAGTGTGCTATGGATGCTGCTACGGCCGCCGATGCAGCATGCGGGTGAATGTTGCGCACAAAGTCGCGTGGTTTGATTTTGCGGAACAGTTCGGCTTCTACCCACGTCAGTTGTTCAGCAACACTCAGCGCAGGTGCCTCGACGACGGTCTTGCCGTACTGCGTGTAGGGCTCTCGGGTGCTTGGCAGTTGGTAGAATGAGGCTAGGTTGAACAGACTCGAGTGGGATGCGGTCGTCAGTGATGAGGCGTAGCTTGGCGACGTGGACATGGACGTGGACGCATCATTGGCAATTGTGGGTGAAGCAGGGAGGTCGAAAAGGTGAACGTTGAGGCCGCCCGTGAACTCGGCCCGATACTGGTGGCTCGGGGCATGGTCGACTGTTCTCGCGTTTTTTTGTTGTTGCTGCTGGTCGGATGGGGTCGCACTAACAGTGGCTGTACTGTCATTACGTGCGACGGTGGATGAGGCTGACGACGAGGGTCGTGATAAGGATGAAAACAGCATATTGATGGATGACATTGAGGACTTGCGTGATCGGCGGTGGAACAAGTGGAACGACGTTGCACGCTTTAGATCAATGGTCGTTTGTTTTTGGCGCTTGCCATTATCGGATGATGGTGGAATAAAGGGTGCTGCTGGTGCCGAGTTGCGTTTACTAGCGCTGCTGGTACTTTCGTCGCTACCGCGGCGCTCATTTTCAGTAGGTGTGTTATTTCGTCGCTGGTTTTGCTGATGAGGTGTGGCAGAGGAGAAAGAGGGTTGGGGTGGTAAGGGTGCTTGTATGACTTGCTCAGGGTTGTTATGCAACAAGTCCGCAACGGTAAAGGAGCCTGACACGTAGCCGCTGTCCTTTTTATTTTTTGCAGGTGGAGACGGGGAAACTGCACCATTCTCGTCTGTACTGCTGCTGGTCGTGTCGTTATGATCGTCAGTAATGCTGAGGGGTTCCTTGTCATCGCTCAAGCCCCAGTCGGCATCGGGGTCGTCAAGCGGCGGCTCACGTACAGCTAGGGGCGCAAGCTTATCGCAGATGGGCCGAAATGACTCCTCCTTGGATATCCGATCCAGAAATTGCACAACGGCACCTCGTGCTGTCGCGCTGTGAAAATCATTCCAATACACATCCATCCACTCCGCCATGATGCTTTGTATTCTAGAGTCATTCCATAGCTTTGAGTTCCACTTGATTTTTTTAGCAGAGTATTCAACGTACCTCTCCTGAACGCGGGTCGGAGGGGGTCCCGAAGAGCTGTCATTTTCAAATCTAGGAGGTATTCCCATTTGTGCCCATGTCAGATAATGCATGTTTCATTCTTTTTCTTTTTCTTTTTATTTTATTTTAGGTTATGGCTTACCTGTCAATCAAAGCTTTCACAAGCTCGCTGGGTTTCATGAATTTGCGAAAAAACGTAATAAATATAGTGACAATGTGGTCATCTAACGACAAGAACGTCAGGCAGGTCAGATTCTGCATATACGACATAACAGCTGACTTCTACTTTTTCTGTTTTTTTTTTCTTTTTTCCTTTTTGGCGTACCTGAAGCTTCTAAAAGTCGGTCAATGATATCGTTCACTGTCAGGCCCCCACTTCCGGATTCGCTACGGAAGAAAACAACTGAGCCTCGACATGGAATAATAATAACAATAAAGGGACTATATACCAGCTGTCTTTGGATCCCCGTCGTCGAGCACATCTGGAGCGCATGTACAGCTCGAACATGTCGTCCGGAGCAGGCGGAGGGATGCCGTCGCATGTTGTTGAGAGGCTGCTTGCTGTAGGCGGGGTCTGAGACAAGGTCGTGCTCGTTGTCGTCGTTGTCGTGGCAGTGGGGGCGTAGATAAAACCCGCCGTGGGGGGTTTGATGGGTAACGCTTTCTCGTATGGGTCCGAAGAGCAGTAGCCGCTGCTTGACGATGCTGTGCTGTAAAAGCTTGCACGATTGTCCTTGTGTGGCGGTGAAGGCGGTGGTGGCTGGGTAGTTTTTCGCATCATGGCTTGCGTAGAGTTGAACGAGAGAGGCATGTGGAAAGAAGAGCTGGGAGTGCAAGACGAACGTCGCGTCGTAATGGTATTTAGTTTTGAAGCTGTTGAATCAGTAGTCGTTGGATCGCCAGCGGTAATAGAAGAAAAGGAAGATGGGGTGTGGAGGAGTAGGCGTTGAAAAAGAGCGTTGTAAATATCCTTTATGCGTGATGGAGCATTGCCGGAAAAAGCGTCGACTTGAAAGAGCTGCAGGTCAAATAAATGGCCCAATTCTTCTCCGAGAGCGGTGTCGACTTGGCGCAAGGAGTTGGAGTTCAGGTCAGCTTTAAGACCGATCAGGAATGAAGGGATGTTGCGCGCGACGTGTGCGTCTGACAAACAAAATAAACATGAATGTTGTTGTTATGGTTGTGGCTTGCCTTACTTAGTAAATCCGGCAAGCAATCCGTTGAGTCTCGCCGACTGGAGTCATAGCAGATCAAGCCGCAGTGAATCATGGATACCGCCAGTTCCTTGTAAGGTTTATAGAAATTTAAAGTATAAATGTATTCAAGTCATGTAAGCCCTTTGATGATGGTGTATCATGTGTCAAAAAATCAAGTGTACGTAAGCATACCTTGGGAAATTTGGGCGGATCGTGGGTGGTATCCATCATGCTGTCGTCAATTTCGACGACGTGGACGGGAAAGAAGGTCCCATCCTCTAATTGGATTTCTGCTCGATGGCGCTGACAGGCTAATAAAATAACAAGCACGGCGGCGCATGAGTGAATGACCTCCTTCGTTCATCGGCAGAACAACGCATCCTATCCCTCCTCCCTGCTTTTTTTTTTTTTTTACAAAGACAGAGAGAGCGAGAGAGAGTGAGGAAGGCAAAACGCCTGTATATAGAACAAGCAAAAAAAAAAAAAAAAGAAAAGAGAAAAGACTTGGCCGCATCAATCTCCTTTGGACTTTCACCCCCTTTCAAATGACCCTTTGCATTTACCCCTTCCCATCTCCTCTTTAGCAAAGAAAAGAGAACCCAGCCTGTCTTTTTCTTTGGCCATCTGCTTACCATTGTCATAACCTGTTCCGATCGTCGTCACATTTTTCCATCCAAGGAGTCGTATTAAAGTCGATTTGCCAATACCTTTAGCACCCGAGACAAGGATCGTCAAAGCGTCCTGCCTTCGTTGCTGACCTTTATGTCAATGTCACACACAAAGAGACGCGCGCGCCCATGGGACACAAGACTGTTACCTGACAGGATGGCTTTGCTGGAAGTGGTTTCGTGGTTGGATCGATGACGCCGGGAATCGAGGGTTGCTCGTATAGATCATCGTTTACGGCGTGTGCTGAAATAGCTGCTGTTGTTGATGTTGCTTTGCTATGATCATTGGCGTTGTGGGCGAGTGCCGCAAGCTTCCGGGTGAGCCACATGGCCGGAAAAGGAAAAGTGACAAAGACAAAAGCACAGAGAGAAAGAGAAAGGCGATTATGCTTTGCGGTCGCCTGCCATAATTTTATGTACTGTATCTTAAGCTTCGTTTCCATCATCCAACCCCCAGAAAGTCACATCCCCCAATCCCACCTTTTTCGGCCACCATCAGTATCCTAATATATGTATACGTTTATATACCCACACATACAGAACCCCTTATTTGTCTCTTGCCTTTTATTTTGCTTACAGACAAACGATTATAGGTGAAATCATATGATTTACTGAGCTATTTATACAGGATTTTACTTCTAAAACTATTGAATATGGTGTATGGGAGGTAATGAAGCTCCCTTTCTTTTAAAGGAAACGGCCCAATTCGGTCGAGCCAATGTTCAGGTCAGGTGACTGAGAGTTGAGGGCGCGGATGAGTTCCACCAGCTGGTTGCGGGTCTCGTCCTTGAGCTGACCCTCGTTGGACAGCACGCTGGTGAAGATCGGGAGGAACTGCGGGATATGGCCCAGAACCTGTATGTGCGCCGAACGAGATGGTGGATGGATCAGTATATTTCTTGTTTCATCTACCCATGTGAGAAACTTACAAAGCCATTGTTCGAGCGGAACAGGTGGAACAAACAGTTGAACACAGGCTCATTCTCGGCAAAGTCCGCCTTGAGAGGGAGTGCGTTCAAGAAGACAGGCAGTACCTGCTCGAGCGGGACGGCTTCCGAGTGCGCCGTAATCAGTCGTGCGACAGCACCCGAAGCATTGTCCGTAGTGCCCGGAAGCGTCTGGTTCTGGAAAAGAGGGTAAAGAGCAGCCAGGATGGTGGGATATTGCCTATGTTTATCATGGGTCAGTACGCGCGAAGGCGAGTCTAAATAACATGGTATCGCGAACATACGAGCTCAGGTCGATCTGGGTGTTGCTGACGAGAACGCCCAAAGCAAATGCCGAGTTACTGCGGACGGCCTCATCCTCATCATTGGAGCCCTTGAGGAAGAGGTGCAAGAGGGCCTCGGTGTGAGGTGTCACAGCGCCCTTGAGGCCAACCACGCACTCGCCAAGGCAGCCTGTGGCCATCAAGCGATCCGTCTCGGACTTTGTGGGTTTCTAAAAATGTTTGCAATTCGTTTAGTGTATGGCTTCTTGCCATGTATGGACTGGCACTTGCATAATATTTGGATATCAGGGGCAGGAACACGTTAAAGTACGACGCGTAACTTTCGCCCACGGCCTCGCAGAGAGCGGCAACGAGGTCAGCGGCGGCACCGATCAACAACGACTCGGACTCGACCTCTTCGTCCTCATCCAGGGTATCTTCCACGTCATACGTCTCCTGGCACACGGACTTCTTCTCAAAAATCTCATGAATACGGTTCGACACCTCCTCAACATCTATGCAGCTCGTTAGAATACACATTTCATCATTGTATACAAAATAGAATACTTACGCTCGGCCACAATGCATGGTCCCATCCGCTTGAGGGCTTGGATCATCTCCTGGCAGATTTGTACGACCACCATGCGGTCGTCTTCATCGCTCCACATAGTCAGGACGGTGGGCATGACGAGCGTGATCATCTTTTGGACGTTCTCGTGCACAGGGTAGTTGACGGGAACACCGGGCACCCAGTCTCCAGGGCTAGAAAGCGCGTAGAAGGTCTTGAGGAAAGCAAACAGACTACCGAGAGACGCTTTGCGGACGCCATCAAACAGATTGGCCGTGGCTTCGAGCAGCGCCTGGACAGACTCCTCGACGTAGGGCAAAAAGTGCGAACGCGTGTTCTCAAAGAGCTCGCCCAGGGCATCGGCAGCAAATTCCTTCTCATCAGCGACAGCCGAGTTGATGTTGTTCAGGGCGCTCAGGTCATCCTCCTCTTCATCCTCGTCCTCGCCACCCAGAGTGAGATCGATCTCGGTCTCCACGGCAGGCTCGTTGGTCTCCTCTTGCTTGCACGAGGCAAGGATAGCGGGCATGATGGTAGGCAAGAATGGAGCAAACTCCTCGCCAAAGACGCCGGAAATAATGGAGAAAAAGGCATACGCGCACTCGCGGAGGCGGGGTGATTCCAGCTGCAGCTGCTCAATGGCAAGGTTCATGAACTCTTGCGTGAAGGGGCGGAACATGTCAGCGCCGACGGCCTCGGCAATGGCACCGGTGGTGTCGGTCGCAACACCGCGCAGGAGTGTCTCGTCGTTGCCGGTCTTGGCAGACATAAAGTTACGGATACGGGGCAGAACCTCACCAAAGTAGGGCTGGAAGGCCTCGCCCGCGGCGTGAGCAGCGCTGCCAATGGCGCCAATGGCAGTGGCCTTGGTCTCGGTCTGGTCGGCATGGTCGAGCAGCCAGACAAGCTTCTCCATGAGGTTGGGAAGGTACTGCAGGATGTCGCTGTCAAGGCCTTCCAGCATGGAGTCCAGAGCATTGCAAGCGTGCTTGGTCACATCAGGGCTGGCGTCGCTGAGAAGGTTGAATACGAGGGGCATGACGACCTGATGGTGCTCAGCAATGTCCGGCAGGTCCTCGGCAAGGCAGCTCAGGGTGATGCAGGCCGCACGGCGGACAATGACCTCGGGGTCCTGCAGACCAGAGCACACGACAGGAAGGATCTCGGCGAGCTTGGGGCGCATGTACTCGGCACAGCCCTCAATGATGACAGCGAAGCCCATCATGGCAGCCTTGCGGTGCTGGGGGTCTGGGTTCTGCATGTACTCCATCACGAGGGGCATGACGATGGGCACAATCTGCTGGGGCGGCATGTTGGACGCGACGGCATTCAGCACACGGAAAGCGAGCTAAGCACAGAGAGACAGATCGGTCAGCTATCCATTTTCTTCCCATCCCACACCACAAAACTTACTCTCGACGGCGAGTCCTCGTCAATGTCCTCAGGATCCTCCTCAGTACCGATGGGCATGAGACGCTCGACGATCAGACCGACCAGCTTCAGGTTTCTAATCTTGTTTTGCTTGCTATAACTCGGTGAGTTACCAGCAATGCAGGTTCGGATTTACTTACTAAAGCGTAGCCCACATAAGGGAAGAAAGCGCCATGTTACGGATCGAGTCTTCCAGTTCGCGGGTAGAGGATACGTTGACGATGAATTGGATCAAATCGCCAAGATGCTCAGACAGGAAGGGCGTTTCCTGTATTCGAAATTTTTTAGATGCGAAAGCCCTCCATTGTGAAGATCTAGCGAGCTTACCATCATAAAGAGACCGTCAAAGACCTCGAAAATATCACCGGCGCTCTTGGAGTCGTTCTCCTTGAGGCAGACCTCGAGGACATTGACCATGGAGGGAATAAGGTTTTTGAAAATGACCTGCCAAATGAAAATGTGTCAATGTTTACCATCCTAAATTAAATGCGGTAAAAAAAAATTGACACGTACGACGTTGGTCTTGTCCTCGGGATCAATGTACTCGGACATCTTGCCAAGAGCACTGAGGTTGTTCTTGTTAACTCGAAAGCTCGTGATACGACCAATGACCATAGACCATAGGTAAATTTGCTCACTTACAGGACAGTGGTGACGCGGACGGTGTTGCTCTCAGGGTCGACGATCGTCTTGCTGAGAAGCTCAAAGAGAGGCCCTGTCTGGTTCATGAAGAACTCGGCAATGACCTCGAAAAGCGTGTATATGCAGTACAAACCGACCTCGCGGTGGTTGACATTGTCGCTGGCGCTGGCCTGGTTGAGGAAGTTCAAAAGGTCAGGCCATTTGTTCTCAGGCACGTCGATACGGGCAATGGACGAGATCGCACGCGAAATAGCGTGGCGCACGAGTTTGCTGAGCCATTGGTGAGATACGTTTCCACTGCATGCTCCCAACTTACTTTTCCTCGGTCAGCACAACCTGGAGCAGCTGAGTGCGGATGGCAGCTCGGGTGTTGTCATCAATCTCGAGCCACCACTTCGAGATGCGCTTGCGGAGCTCGACAGCGGCCAGCTGGCGCACCTGGAAATGAGGCGAGGTACAGATGATCTGGACAAAGGCCGGAATGCATTCAGAGGAAGCATAGACCTGCGTGTTCAGCGCCGAGGTGGCCTGTAATGAAAAAAGGAATGTCCACCGCGTTTTAGCTTTTCTACAGTATTAGTGGGTTGACAGGAACACTGACGTTACGGAGGGTCTCGGAATCCTGGGCTGTCGCCACAGTGGTCAGAATCTCTTCAACGTTTTTCTGAATTACAGACGAAGTTAAAAGGTTGCTCAGTAACACGGGGCAGGCACAACTTACGACGTCCATTGGCTTGCCAAGTGCGAAGGGAAAAGAAGCTTCGCTTCGCGTCTGTTCGAGCTTGAAAAAAACCAGTTCATCTCAGCCACAAATGCAGACGCGCTTTACCTTGTTCGGCATGAAATAGAAAAACGAAAAAAAAGGTTCGTGTTCATTGTACGTTTTCATGGCCGCTCATATAATGACATACCTCTCCACCCCTGTGTGTCCTTGGGCTAACCTGTACAAGGTCGTTAAGATCCACTGATTATAAGAAGTCATAAACCTTATACGGTTTGCGATCATTTATTATCGACGTGAACTCAAGTATTGTGTACCTGAAGAAAAAAGGCACACAAAGTTAGAGAGAAGGGAAAAAGGGGCATGGATGACCTCGCACATAATGAATTCGAGAGTCTACACTTCTTCAAATATATTGGATATGTTTGAGATCTATAGCGTCTATTATATATTTGACGGCCACTAGAATACTCCACTTTTCCGTAGATTTCGCGACTACTGCTGCACGATTGCACAGTCGTTTCAATTGTGGATAAGATAAAGGTCGTCTTGCGTTCATATCGATTGGGATCGATGCCAAAGTAAGCATTGCTGCTTGTGTTTTCATTCTTGTGCCCTTCGAGGCTAGAGCGTTATATCTCGACACAAAGCGATATGTTTCTCATGACGACGATTGAAGTTTTGGATACTTTGTGATAATGAGAGATGCAATATACTTATTGATCGTGTGAGTTTTGGAGTGCATTTCTTCGTGCATTTCTTCTGGTTCACTTAACACTTGATCCACAGTCAAAAGCATCTCATGCTCTTGGGTGTCTCGAAAATTTATTATATTATTTTATCTTCTGGTTATCCTTCTCATGCCTGATGCAGCTTCAGAACTCTTTGGCCAATTCAACCCCCAACTACACTTTGAAAAGCCTCTTGAAAGCAATGACAAGGGCTGGTTCCTGATTGCAGAGCAGACCGTGCCATCCACACTTGCGGCATTCTGGCAGACCGCGGTATAATATGCGCCCTTCTTCTTTGCCGATCCGGCCCTTTTTAATCAACTTTTCGCAGACTCAATGGACGACAGAACCGCAGCATGTCATTCCACCCATCGAAAAAGCTGAGATACTGGAAGAATCACACAAAAAAGTACGCCGACGTCTCATTCCAAAACGCAAAGCAAAGGACGCTCCCCTTGAAGAAGACGTCGAATATTGCCGTACAGACGAAGGTTGTCCCACCGACCGCGTCATTTATCGCCCGCACGAAAAGGTTGAAAACCTTCCTTTCTACTATCCAAAGGTGGAGGCATACAGCCTTGTCTACATGCCTGACCAGTAAGCAGAGGCGCCTGAAGCCTAACTGGATACTTATTTCCTACGCAGGGACTCGCAGGAAAGCGGCTTACTGCGACTCGAACTAGCATCCAGTGACCCTATATTGGATACGAAAATGGTCAGCTAACGCATTCAAATCAAGTACTCTGATTGACATCCATGACTAGCAATATGCGCTCAAAACGGTTCTGCACAAGTTGTTTAAATGGTGTATTCAAGCGCGTATAGGATATAAGAAGAAGGCCCATCATGATGTACTCGTTGACAAAGACACTTACACACAATTGTATCAGCGGCTCAAGGCGAAATACGCCGGTGATCTCATTCGGTAATTCTGATATTTTGAACTGCACCCTCCCGCTTTAACTCGTTCTCTTGATGAAAGTAATTGGTCCGAGAAAACGGATCCTAAGAAATTTGTCTTCGAGGATATTGCCATTGCAAGTTACTTGATCTGTCTTTGGAAGGAGAGGTAAATTGGAAACAAGGAATGCTACCTGTACCTAAGAGAAGCCCTCTAGCCGTCCTACGTTTGTTGACCTAGGCTGTGGTAATGGTCTCTTGACCTATCTACTGACGAGCGAAGGATATAAAGGCTATGGCATTGACATTGCTGACCGCAAGATCTGGACTCAGCTGAAAGGTGACCGAGCCGACCTTCTAAGAGGTAACCTGCAAGGGCGTTCATATACAGACCTACATACTCACAAATAATCAGTCGAGGCCCTGCATCCTTCAAGCGCGGTATATCCTGAAGCAGACTGGCTCCTTGGAAACCACGCGGACGAGCTGGTACCATGGTAAGACGGCACTTCTAGAACCAATACCCAACATCTCACAGACAGACAGGATACCTATCATTGCAGCCAAGTCGAAAAGCAAGTAAGTAATATCCAGACAAGTCGCTATGCGATCATTCGCTTACTTTAAATTGGTCAGTTTTATGGTCATTCCGTGTTGTCTATATGGTCTGGATGGCACAAAAAAGCTGGTGCTGAAGCCTGCTGCAGGCGAAGGTAAATATGAAGCCTACACCAGCTACGTCAAATCGATTGCAACACAGTGTGGATTCGAGCCCGAGCAAGACTACCTACGCATACCGAGTACCAAGAATATCACCATTGTGGGTCGTAACCGAAAGGACGACCCTGTGGATCTTTCGGCTTTGGAGACAGCCGGTGCGTCTTTTGTGCCTCGCTTGAGCGACCGGGAAAAGGAAGAGCAACGACGTCGAAAGATTCGGAAATTGGCATAGCGCATCTTGTGAAGCGGGTCTTCATTTCATAGAACTCATCTGTCATATCATACGCATATCCTCATTGGATACTCGGGACAAACCATTTATGTATAATACAGAAAAAAAAAGAAAGAAAGAAAAGGTATCAATCACACAGAGGTGGCCCAGCGTTCCTTCATCCAGGCGACAGTCTGATTAAGCATGGCCTCGGCCTGCCTGCTGTATTTGGGAAACATAAGGCAACCGTGGATGACGCCCAAATATCGCAGAGCGAGTACATCCACACCAGCTTCAGCCATTTTGCGCGCGTAAGCTTCGCCATCATCGCGGAGTACATCAGCTTCGCAGATAGTCACCAGTGCAGGAGGCAAATCTTTGAGCTGATCCAGCGATGCCTTGATAGGTGAAGCGAAGCGATTGTCATAGTCGTTCGGACAATACACCTCCCAGTGCATCACCATGGAGCCCCGAGTCAGCATATAGCCCTTCTCAAACTGGAGCATGGAGTCGTTGTCAAAATTGGGGGCAATGGAAGGGTACAGCAAAGCTTGGCCCTTGATGACCTTGAAATCGCGGGACCAGGCCAGCTGGGTCAAGCACGCGCTCAAGTTACCGCCGGCCGAGTCGCCGGACACGATGATATTTGCCGGATCCACTTTGAGCGTGCCACTATTCTCTGTGACATACTTCAAAGCATCATAGCACTCTTCAAGCGCGACGGGGAACTGGACATCGGGTGCCAAGGAATACGTGACGAAGATGACACAGGCATGGCAGCGGTCTGTAAGCTAAGGTAGTCGGATCTGTAAGTAAAAAGATGTGGATGAATTTCTCACTGTCACGTACCTCAACGCACACCTGGCGATGCGTGTGTTTGTTTCCATACAACCATCCACCACCATGTCTTTTCGAATACTTTGTCAGTCAGGCAACTCAAGCATCGTTAGGGAGTTGACTTACAGATATAACACGACGGGAAGGACCTCGTTTTCAGAGTGAAGCGGGCGTGAGACGGTGAGCTCGATAGGCTTGCCATCCGAGCTACGGGGCATCTGGATATCCTCGATATGCACACGCGACACAAGCTTTGGGTCCTCCGTTGTGGGCATGCTGGCTTGCATGCGCCGTACCATTTCGACGGTATGATCTTGATCGCAATCACCGTAAAAGTTTTGCTTCGAAATGTCCACGCTGACGGGCTCGAGAACGACGGGAGTATATTCTTTGGTGGTATTTGGAGCCATCGTGTGAAATAAAGGCAGGAGCAAGGCAAAGTGGATTCAGACGGGCGTCTTTATATGCGTGTGTTTCTGCTGAGTCTCTCATCATAGCTCACTGACGTCTTTTGCATTAAAGAGAAAACGATTACCCGTCTGGGAAATAAGAAGGAAAAATCCCTGCAGATACCTAGCCTGGGAGTTATCTTCCAGATATTGTATCTTTTGATTTGATAACCGAGGGAATCGTGGAACTTCGTCTTTGGTTATCACGTAAACTTAAAATCTGTCAGTCAAGTTCTTCCCAGTCTGCCTCTGCGTATATCACCATGACACACCGAAACTATGTCCGTGCTTGACCTCTATGCTTCTTCATTCTCTTCACTTAATGTGTATTTATCTCTATACAGTCAAAGGGTTCTTTAATTTTACATGTTCTACACAAAAAATGCATACGTTTTATCAGTGTTTCCACACAGCACATCTTCTATGTGTGTACCTGGATTATTTGCATTCCTGAAATAAATTTTGCCATATGACCACTGTATCGGTTTTCTAGGATGTAGAGCAGCCGGACCTGGCCGAGTTAAACACAGTATAGGGTGAAAAGAAGGGTACGTGAACATATTTTTCTCACAGAGGCCCCTTCCGTGGGCTCGGAGATTGCTCTCATCCGCTCGTTAGACTGGTTACACCGTATACTCTGGCACACATCAAACCAAATCCTTATGCGCTCTCTTTTGTAGTTTCTTAATATGATGGCAAGCATCAGCAACAGTATACTGCGAGAACGACATATATCCAAATGCCGAATGCAAGACAGAATGCAACGTAGGCAGATCCAAGGCAGACCGGCATCCGGAAATCAGTAAGAAACCAACATAACACAGATTACCTGACTCTGGACCGTGTAAATCTGCTTCCTATCGTATCAAATAAGAAGATAAAGTCTGGCGCAGATGCATTCTTTTTGTTGGGACGGGACATCTATGAAGAGAAAACATTTGCCCGGGCAGCTCCTGCGTGCTATGACTAAAGAAGGTGGTGACCTGGATCCTTGCCACTTGAGCGAATGACGAATAAGTAATGATATAATAGTCATAGAATATAGAAATGAGGAAGTCGGGACGCATTAATGCGTGCTTAAGCATCGCCATATGCATGGTGTTACAGGTACGTACCTGGTTCTTTGCAATCACAATAAACAAAGATATAAAGTACCCTTATCGAGTATATATAGTCCTGCAGTAGATTATGACCATTCTGCTGTATAATAACACATTATTATGGTGAAAACAGCTAAGTTCTTTCAAACATATATCTCTGCAATTGTATTACAATTGTATCGTAGCAATACCCTTCTGAGCAGGCCACTATATTAAGTGTATATGATGCGCGGTACATCTATCCTATATAGCACTATAAAATGTATGTCGTGACACTGAATGGGCTAGCTATAGAGCATGGGAAGGGATAGACAGACTAATCTACTTGGCACAATAATATGTATGAAAATGTATAACGCCCTGTCTTTTCTTTCACCTTTTTCGGATCAACACCGGCGATCTCGCCGAAGAAGAGAGCCAGTAGCAAAAATTCTGATATGTCCGATTTTGTTATCGATTACATTTGTATTTTAAAACTGCAAGGATTGACATTTGGATATACTGTACTTATAAGACCTCCTATTTAGCAAGGTCACTTGGTATCGTGTTGAAAGAACCATGCATCGCCGTGTAACTCATTTATAGATACGAACGGAACCTGAAGCTTCAGCCACAACAGATAAAAGCGAAGGTCTTCCATGGAAGCATCTGTGAATTAGATTCCACTCGCTCAGGTACATAACCGGTGACATGCATATTAGATCAGGGACAATGGTCCGTGCATGCACGATGGTGATCTTCGGGTCAACTGCTTGCATAAATTTCTGTGCAACAAACGCGTCAAAGTTTGCGCATCAAACAAATGCTGCTATAGGCGTGCACTGGAATATACCGTGTCCTTTATACTCGGAAAAACTTCTATATTTTACGTATATCCTGTCTTCTAAAAAGTTTACTTAGGCAAAAGAAAAAACATATATGTCTAGGATATACACAGCTGTAAAATTTATTAAAATTTTATGCGCTTGACGATTTACTGCGGCATTATCTTGGGTGCAGTAACTTTGCAGGAGAGCCTACTAAATATGAGCCTGTACCTGTATACTGTGTGCCTTAATCAGGTTTCTTCTCTACAGTGATCGCAGTCTACCACAGACATTACCTTCAACTGTCATTGTCGCGTCGTTGTAATTGTCGATTTTGGGATTTAGAGAGATTGGTTCGTAAATGTTGTCAAGTATGTGAGCGGGGTATAAGCGCGTAGCATTTTGATCAGCTTTATCCTTTCTCTTCCGCGTTCGCGACCTTTTCACCTTTCTTCCTCTCCTCATTTCGGCAATGCTTTCCTGCACTCAGCATTTCCAACATTACTCCTCATGCCTGCGTAACAATTGGTCGAATTACATTGCAAGCAGGCCCAGAACAAGTCTCTATGAAGACCTCCTTTGTATGCTCATACTCTTGCTGCGGCTCCTCGTCTCCTTCGCGGTGGTCACAGTGATTCCAAAGACACCGCCGTTTGTGGTGGCAATGCTTTACTTTGCCTTGACGGTGTATCTCTATGTGAGCCCTTTTCTGCTGGTGCCCATACTCATTGGCCAGGCTGCTCAAGACATCATCTCCATATCACTCGTCATTCATCGTTGCATCAGTGGCATTTTCCGGTGCAACTATCTTCATATTCTGGCTGTGGCTTTCTGCACCACTTTCAAGATACTGATACTGGCGGCCACAAAAACGTACACTCTGACACCGATCGTCGCTGGCAACATGCTGTGCGCGCTGCACGCCAGTGTGAATCCACCTCTGCAGTGGTTGGATGCCATGATTTCGCAAACGTCACCGACGCGTCTTTTCACCCAAGCTTACCACGCCTTTGACTATGGGTTTTATTCTCTGGCGACTGGGATTTTAGCAGTAACGCCGCGATTCCTTCATGCAACTTCGCAAGGTGTCCGCTTCTCGTTCGGCGTCCTTGACGGCGCATTACTCTGGCCCGGTGACATCGAACTCTATTCTTCTCTTTCTGCCTTTTGCAAGTCGGCTCGCTTCGCTTTGCATTCCATCGAGTCCGTTCTCCTTTCACTCATCCGCGTCGTTGGTGCGGTGCTGCCATTTATTTTGTACTCGTTGCTTTGCATCGTTGCTGTCTGTCTCTACCTCCTCGGCCTAATGTCTCAACGAATGGCGCCTCCTGTTCTAGCCATTGCCTGGGGCGTTCGCTCTATCATGTCTGTACTTCTTCGTCCCTGCATACTGGCACTCGGCGCGATCAACTTGGGTAGCAAACACCTTACGGACATGGTCAAGGCTTCCATGCAACCTCCTGCACTGGTATATGCCATGTATACAAGCTTGCAAGCTGTGTACTGCGTGATAGTGTGGCTGGCATTACTATCTTCCATTTCACTTGGTGCCCTTTCGAGCGTTCTTATCCCTTTCTGTTTTTCATTGGCAGTCAAGTCTCTCTCGTTGTTTTTTTACCCTTATTCCACCTTCATATTGGTCATTGATTCGGCCACCTCCCCCCTCAGCACTGCGGTCACGCCTCCACTCCATCCTGTAACTAAACAAGGATCAATTGAACCGTAGCAGCTGTTGCAGCCTGGATTGGCTTTCTCGTGAAACTTTTCTCATGATTCTCTATGCTGAATACAGTAACTCGTATGCATATAGCTCTCCTAGTGGGTGTTGTTGCCTTCGAATACGTTAAAAAGTGCTCTCCGTACCATACAATGTATTGGTGTCCTTGTGATGTAGGCACATGGACTGTGTGTGATTGTATACAAATAAGATGTGTCTGCTCCTGTGTAAAGTATGTGTACGTCCAACCACAACATTGTCAAGATGAGGACTTACTACTCAAGGACACGACTACTTAACAGATAACCCCAACCACAACGGCCACAGATCTGCCTCAGGACGCACTACAAGAAGTACCTGTCGTCTTACGGACACCGATGCCCCCCATCTATCTTTGGGCTATGACGCATAACTAAAGATCTTTTACTTATTTGATTCTTGTCACAAGCAACGATGAAAAAATAAATACATAAGGTTTATAAGATTCCCCACTATGATTACCCCTATCAACGACGTACAAGAACGAGCACTAGCTACGCCATGAATTCGAATAAGGACGCAAGGCGGGTGTGATTAATTGCAGTTGAGAGATGAAATAAGAGAAGAGAAATGCTCCAGGATTCTCAGTCGTAAACATCGTTGAGAACTTCGTCGAGATTGCCAGACTCACAGAAGAGCATTGCCCACGCAATTGCATCCTCTTCGTCCTACGCTTTTCCCAGAATGTGTTTCGACAAATGGCATCGTTTCTTTTGGATCGTCCGTATACGGGTTTCAGCACCCACTTTCAATAGCATCCAGAGAGGTCAACCGGGCATGAAGAGGTATCGAGTCATCCAATACAAGCCGACGGCAGTGTCTAAAAGCGAGCAACGTATTTGCTAGCGGATGGCTATGACTGTCGACAGTGGATCTGCTCGACACCGCATGTGTAATCTCGTAGAAGCATCCGATAGTCTCGCTGATTATGCTTCGTACAATTCGCCGTGCGTGTGTTTCTGTCGATAGGACTGCGTAGTGTAGCACGTATTTTTAGCCTTTGCCGATATTCATATGTGGCACTGAAAAGGCGTTTTTATTGGAGCGGCAGCTTGTATTCAGACTAGTACTTTATAGTACAACGCACAGACCATATCATCCCCGTACTTTACAAGCTGTGACAACTCAAGCCTTCTACTGGAGCTTCTGTGTGCAAAGCATAATACAAAACACCTTACAAAACAGCACTTTGTAGCCAACTTACTTCATGTACAGTTTATTGTATTCATACAAACATCTACACAACGTGTAGCAACTCCAAAGTTTATTCAAGGCATTATAGAGCGGTGTTACACGGTTACTCCGATACTCAGATTGCTATAGATTCAATACAATGTCTACCTCTTCACGTTCACAATGGACTCTTTCACTTCTTTTCTTTTCACCTACCCACCACAGCACCTGCCGCAGCACTCACACTCACACGCTCCATTATCACCTGACGCCTGAGAGTGAAAAATATTTTCACCAACTCGACGCCTCATTGGCTACAGGTAAAAAAATTTCGCTCTCAGGTGTCAAAAAACTATATAAACGCGTCTTTTTTTTCGCCTCTTCGCTTTTCTTTTCTCTTCTTTATTCAATTTGTGGAGGGTTTTCCCATGGGGTTGGCAGGCCCCAGACACAAAAACCCGATGAAGCAGACAAGCCGACTCCAAAATGTAAACTACCG